>NAGG01000221.1:0-137083 GCA_003031705.1 Calonectria naviculata | reverse complement strand
GGCCATGTCTCTAGCAGATCGGGGCATTCCCGTTGGCGAAAGAAAGTGGTGTTGTCTTGGAATCTCACTCTGGCCCCAGAATACGAGGCAACCATTTCTGGACCAAGGGCACCGACTTTGCCGCGCTCCGTCTCGTCCCGCACTCCTACAGGCCCGGAAGTCGGAGCTAATGGCGGGGGCTTAGCCCGGGGTGGTCACGGGTGGGTGGGTCGACACGATGGAAACTGCCGAGGCGGAGGACGACGCATGTAGGGTGATGGCGCGGATGTGGATAGTCTGACGGATCGAAACTTATTATAGCATCGACGTGAATGGGGAAATGAGTTTGTTGGCCATGGGAAATCCCAGCAGAGCGATTGACGAGGCCCAGTTTTGATTGTCGGGGGGGCCAGGACAAGACATTTTTTTTTGGTGGTGATGCGCACTGAGCGCCCGAAAAACAGGCATCAATCAGGTGCGAGCAGAGACATGATTCATCCAACAAACTGGGATGTGGCTGGTGCTGTGCTGTGCTGTGCTGCTGTGCTACCTTGTGTAGCTAGCTCTCTGACATCCTGCTCAGCTCTCCACGTTAGCGGCGACATGCCATCGAAGCTTGTGAGCGGCTGGCCCGTCTGAAGCTTTGCATCATTAATAGCACTCAACCATTCCACATTGGATTGGGCACTGCCGTCTTGGGTCCCAGTGAAGGAATGCTCCCGGTCAGAATGGTAGCACTGCGGCAGATACGAGCAGGCAGCCCGTCGATCCCTTCTCATCGCAAACCCTCGCGGTGTGAGCGGCCCCTCCCAACGTCGTCTATACGGGCCCTACATGGACAATGACGATGCCAGCCAGTCTCGAGACCCTCGCAACATGTCCCCCATTCAATACATTTCCCGTTGCGGCCATCCGGAGCTCGTCTGCTCACAGTTCAAACCCCGCACGACCAAAGCCGCTCCTCCCCGCTGATCTGCACCGGCCTCGCTATGACGCCAGCAGCTTTTTAGCTTAGAGCTGAGTGGCGGGGGTCACCACCAGTCAGCGTCAGATGATGAAGGCTACGATGCACAACACAGCACTCGGCCTCAATCCCGCCTTCTGGCCGCGGGCAGTGCCACGTTACATCATCACCCAAGAAGCCCATCTCGAGCAGAAACGGGTGACTCGGCAGCGATGCCAGCCACTGTCTTGGGCCTTTTTTTCCCGGGGCGCAGAGTCGCTTGACCGCCTTCTCTCTAGCACGCTGAAGCCGCTATATTTGGGCACCACGAGCCCTTACGTCGGTAGTGCTGTGGCTAGGCCGAAGCGGGCATCGGCCATTCCATTCACCGAAGCATCGCCGGAAGCTGTCTCACTTGGGCCTTTGAGCCCTTCGGGAATAGCGCCAACCACTCGACAGAGGAAAAATGCTTGTCATTTGAACAGGACCTGGCCAGTGCACCGGCGACATTTCTTACCCTACATCACAGATGCGAAAGGATGATTGCGCAGCAATTCTCACCTGTGCACCCAATCCAATGATCATGTGTAAACTTAAATATTATCATTTTAGGAGTTGATTACGCGTTTAATGTCAGATTTTAACAATTTTGGTCATTCCTTTTTTAATGGCTGGAGGTTGGATGAGAGCGTTGTGCATGGCTTCCTTTGAGTATTACAAAAAAGCACTACGAGATCATTTTGGCAAGTTCAAGGCAGAAAAGAGAAAAACTGACTGTGTGCTCTACGCACAAATATGCAAAATCATTTCATCACACGCCATAGTAACGGCCTTGGTGTCAATTTACTCTACCCCCCTTTCGTTTTTCTTTTTGACAGAACGTCACCGCTACTTTTCATTAATCTACAAAAAGATCGTTTCAAACTCGGACTTCAACCAATCCAGGGTATTAATTGGCCCATAATTTGGTGACACATGCGCTGTTTATTCTACCATTGGGGCACCAATGTCTCGTCGTGAATGGTCAGAGTTGAACTTCGCCAATGCTGCCCAGTTCCACCAGGCGCTCTGACCTACATATAACATACAAGGAACAAGAACTGTGCGCTCCGGACACGACGGCGCGTATTCAAAGACGTACTCAATATGGGACCTAATCCCTCTACACCACACTACCTTTTTCTAATCTATAACCACACACAAATCACGGATAAGGATCACGTGTGACGGGATTCCAGTCATTTGGATTATAGGTTTCTGATCATGGAGAAAAACTAGCGATCTATCCGAATAGGCAAATCATCCGATTCTAAGCCAAAAATGCCCTTCTACATAGGGCAAGTGTGCGATTTCATAACCTAACCCCCCCGGCCCCCCACATTATTATAATTCCCGAGGCCATTAAATGTATTTTCTCCAAGTGCCGTTGCCCTGTAGGCATTGCTATCGACATTTGGCTGGTCTTAGACCAGGGGAGGGAAATAAAGGGTGATGGATATCTTTTACGCCATGCGTATGCACCTAGCCTAGCAGTCGACGTACTAGGACAAGATATTGTCTTACTCGCACTGCTGGCGGCCCGCCGCAGTAATGAAGGAGATGCAGTTTGATCCCTGGAACGGGTTATCGGCCTGTCCTGGAGGACATTCGCACTGGGCCCTCAAATGACCACTGGGGTTGAAGCAGACAACTGCGCAACGGCCTTTTGGATAGAGACAAGAGATGCCGCCGCCGGAACATGTGCGGAACCTGGATTGGGCTTGTATATTGGTAGCCAGACCAATGCAAAATAAAATGGTGGCAAAAGTCTGTGAGGCGTGCATTGTAGTAGGTGAGCTGAGATAGTAGAATAATTTTGTTGTTTTAGGGATGCAGGAGTAGTTGGAGTAGATTGGATGAGTCTGGTTTGGAAAAAAAAATTCAAAGGATTATTAGAATCAATATATACCTGTTTTTGAGGATAGAATCAAGGCTAAGTGGTAAGAGGTTTAAGCGCCAAAATAAAACAATTCGTTCGTGACACAGACCTAAGCATCATATTTAGAAAGTTACAGATAAAAGCAGAACACATGCCAAGTGAATAATGGACAGCATAGGAAACGAGGCCGGTTTTGCACTCGGGTGTCATCGCTGCCCCTTCACAATCTCACAAGTTTGTGGCTTGTCCTGCTGATGAGAACTACTGATACGAAATACCGTATAGGCTGAGAGGAATAGACCCGAATTAAGATACCGTACACTGACTATCTTAACGTTCATACTGAGAACGCACGGTGCCAGTTATTATCCACGGGGTCCTAATGTACGTCTGGCTCGAGGCTGCATTGTAAGTGGCGCTACCAGCAACCTTGCATTTCCCAGGATTAGAGTTTCGTCAAAGCGTAGAGCGTTGGGGTAAATCCGTCTTTTATTTATTCTCAAAGCTTCAAAGGGATGGTTGGTTGATGGCTTCCAATGACATCATTGTCTCCTATTCTATCTCCCTAGGCCAAATGGCTACCAGCCCACAATCTAATATACTTTGTTAGATACTTGATTTTCATCACTCCTCTCGTGTATTCATTCTCAACCCTTAAAGTCAAAACACACTCTAGGTGGCACCCGTACGTGAAACCGATTGTACATTATGGTCGAAAAAATGAGAGTTTTCCTGTTCGAATGAGATGCTCAAAATGCAAAAGCGCCCATGGGGAGAAACTTGAAGACAGAGAACAGGAGGGAAACGACCAAAGGTTCAGGAAATATTCACACAAGCAAAAGATTTACCACGGGAATTGCTACAGTGGTGCTCGGCAGAATATTACTACACTTGGCAATTAACTCGTGGGAAGATAATTAAGGCAACTAGACAAAGGGCCAAGAGAAGGATTAGCTCATTAAATGGAGGCCTTTAGTGGTTTTCATGTTGTTTCAGGACAAATATTGAGTTTTGCTACCGCAAAAAGATGATGGGAACTACTTCATTATGCAGAAAACCCTGCAGTATGCTGTCACAATCCTCATGAATTAGAAGTTGAGCTTAAGTTATCCTAATCAAGATATTTATCTCCCTAAACACTTTCACTATTACTATAGTGATTGATGAGGGGATGTTTTCCTGTATGTGAAAAAAAACCTTATCATCTATAGAGGTTTGATCTGTATACCAGTCTGTTGGCTTTTGAAGCCGTCTTGAACAACAATTTCTAAAAGCCATCCACGAAACTTGCCCCGACTTGACTATGCCATTAAGTACACTGGTGTCGGCCCATAGCGGTGATAAAAGAGATGCAGTTGGCTCCCTGGAACGGGTTGTCGGCTTGGCCGTGCGGGCATTCGCACTTGGCCCTAGGAAAGCCACTCTCATTTTGGCAGACAACTGCGCAACGGCCTTTGGGATAGAGGCAAGAGATGCCACCACCGGAACAGGTGCGAAATCTAGACTGGGCTTGAACATTGGTAGCCAGACCAATGCACAGCAGAATGGTGGCGAAGATTTGAGAGGCGAGCATTTTGCTTTTGGTTGATTGATTGGTGAGGTGAATTTCTTTTTGGTAATATTAGAAGGTAGAGTTGATGAGTTGCTTTTAGAGACGGAAGGATGAATGGTTGATTGGATTGATGAAAAAGAATCAGTTGAGTAGACAATCGAAACTTATATACCTATGTTCTGTTCACACCAGGTCGATGTTGTGTAATAAGCCGCGGTAATGGACCAGATCGACAGGTCTAAGCAATGGGCCCAAGCCAAAGGTCCGAACAAGAAGTGAAACTTGATCAAAGTTATTTGCCGATAATTGCCGGCGTCATGTCGAAGTCTCAAAGACCCTGGATTACACGCTCGCCTAACGGAAGGTTTTGTTTGGGAATAGCTAAGCAAGCCAAGGCAAGGGATGTCTCGTCTCAAAGCTGCAAAATTTCCTTCCATTCGGTAACATCCGTGTATCTAATCGCAGGAGCTGGTTGCCTCGAAATCATCCCTCACGGCATTGGGGTTCAGACCTTAGCCGTTTGTGGCTAGTTGTGCCTTGTAAGGAGTCTGAAACAGTGACAGATTGTATATCGCATAATCATCCTAATATCGAACAGTTTGCGATTAAAGTTTGGTCAAAGCGTTCGTCGTAGAAAAACAGGCGCAGGGGGGGCTAGAATCTTATTTGGAGCTAACGGGCCGATGAGTCTAGGGGCTTAGTTGTGACCGACACTACTTTTGGTTGAATGGCCATTTACTACCCTGTATACAGTATTGAGTCGCTGGGAACTCCTGTGATTCGCGCCAACCTCACAGGCTGTGCTAGACACCATCTGCAGGGCTCTTGGTGATTAGGTAGTTTAGCTTGGCTTTCATCCCAAGGCTTTGTTTTTATTCTTCCGCCATTCAAAAATATTAGAATAATGAATTTGATAACCTAATCAGTACGGCCAATATCTCGCCAAAGAGTTCAGCTGCGTCCTTCTATCATCCGCGGTGTTGAGACACATATTTGGTATTTTTAGGCCTTGTGATGTTAGTTTTGTCCCACCATCGACTCAAAACTCATGCGCACCTGCCGAATATCCGGTATATGCCCCAGGGGCTCATTGAGATAGCCAAAAATAACTCCATTATGATCGTTAGTCTTGTGCTCTGGCAGGTTATGAGACATGTTAGTTCAAGTTTACACCGAGGATTCACCGACACGGTAAAAGGTTATGAGCAAAATATGAAGATTGAAAGAAGGGCCATTTAATCTGCATAATGAAAAAGCCGAGCGAAGCGATGGAGAGCAAGTGCGCGTCGTGGCGAGTTTGAAGTTTTACATTGCATTGATGCTTAGGCCTGTTGCTTGGGCCTATATGTTGAGTCTGTTACTCAGGCTCGTGGTCTGAACTATTACTCCGAAAAAGGCTATATTGAGCTGGAAGAAGGTATATATAGCCCATGGCCATACCCTTTGGCTTTTTCATCAGAACAATCTCAACCAAGCATACTCTCAACAACACTACTCTTCACTCCTTCAACAATCAAGTCTAGAAAAAAAAATCTACTTTGTTTAAACCACCGGCAAAATGCACACCTCCCACTTTCTCACCTCCATCGTGCTTTTCCTCGGGCTTACTGGCAGTGCCGTGGCTCAAAAGAACTGCCCCTGGGGTGGCATGTCTTGCGAATATCCTAAAGGCCGCTGTGCGGTTGTTTGCAATACCAATTTCCTCTGCCGCTGCCCTCCTGGACAGCCCGACAACCCGAACACCGGTTCCAAGTGCATCACCAAATGGACCGCCCAGCTGCGTCACCAGTGCACTGACTAAGCTAGCCACGACCAAGCACGGCTGTCTTGCACATCTTAAGCAAATTATGTGAAAGAACCTTGGGCTTTGGTAACTGTGGCACAATTAAGTCGGCAATTTCAGTCAAATTATGCAATTATAGGTGGAACATCGTGTCAACTGGCGCCTCATCGTGGCCCTACGAATATCAATATGTGGACTCATTGGGGGATGGAAAGGATAGATATCCAAGACAGTCGCTAGATGAAAGGCCATAGTATGGAGTACTAGAGCCTTTAATACAAATTTCCTATCTCAACTCAGGAGTTGCGTCTTACCACGTGCATGATGCGGCCTGAAGATTCTGATAAATGACAATGGTTGACCATGTGACAGTGGATGACCCTACCTGTCAAGTTTGAAATTAATTAACCCCTCCTCTGTGCGCTACTTAACATAGGTGCCATGTTTGAGGCAACTGTGCCAGCTTGGCGTTTTCGGGATGACGCACTGACAAAAAAGGGTTACCCGAGCATGTGAACATCAAACCGTTCGCCAATAGAGTTTAGCTAGCATGTAAGGCTTAGCAATGGTTCACGATGTATGTGCACATTAATCCCCGAAGGCACGGGCTAAGTCCATTACTTCGCCGAATCATTACGCAAAAGGGAAAATCGTCGGCGCAGGCGCTAGGGAACTGTGCTCAAAGGGCAGAGGATTGCGGGTGCGAGCTTTTTTTGTCTCGATTGAGCCCTATCATGAAACGTTTCTATTTGTATCCTACGAACACCCAGACCATTTGCAATATTGTGAAGTTCATGGCGAGCCCTCTAACCTATTCTGGTCCTTGACTTCTAATTTGAGCCAACCAATCTTCTTGAGAGCTAAGATGTGGCACATGTTTCACCCGATAATTCTCAGAAGGGGCGTTCGGAGGTTGGAGCACATTAAAGTCGTAGATTTACCGGCCAAATTTAACTACTAGACTCTGCTGCCGGGATGTGAGCCTATGGAACTTCAACGTACAATCACCTAATAGCATAAACTTAGTGTTTATGCAAGCAGGACCCTGCAAAAGTATACTCTTTTACAGCTGATGGTAGGAATATCAGTGTAGATGTTATATGAGAAAAAAAAGCCACTACAGTATTACCCTGGCAATGACCGGCGTATCTTGTGTTCTGGCATCAAGGCTTCTACCTCCAACCTTTAGATTGATATTTACCTAAGCTTGTGTCGAGAGAAAAAAAAACTAGCACTCGACAAGGCGTGCAGAATCATAGCTATCAATTGCGATATGAAGGTAGAATTAAGAAGCTCATGATTGTGAAAAGAGATATATTGGCTATATTCAAAGTAGAACCTTTGTGGAAGAATCTACTGCAAGTGTGGATTGGGTCTGAATTGACTTTATTGTGTGTAGTTCTAATCACTACTGAATTGCCTGTCTCACTAGTTAAAAGGGACCATGTTGCCTTACACATCAGGCGTGGAACAGAATCCTGGTTCCAACGCCTTTAGTGGCTTATACATGCTGCAGTCCAACATCATAGTCTGCAGGTTGAAAATAACCTGGATAAGCGAAGCACTTTACTGTCCCAATCTCAATGCTTATTGGGGGGAAAATGAAACAGGTTTTCAAAAGCTCAACGCATCCGAAGGGGGGGCATCTTCATTGGTATAGCTAGCTGGAACCTACATTTCATTTCCCTTGATTCCCCTTTCTCCTCTTTCTAGATACCAAACAATCAAAGGGTTGGAATGGAGAATCTTGGATGGAAGGCCAGACCGAATGCCGTTCTACACCTGATATGTAAGAACAAAGAGAACCACTTTTAGCTAGTGCCGCAGGCGATTCACTAGGGTTTAAATTTACACACAATAAAGCCAATTCAGACTCAATTAACACTTGCAATAGACTTCCCGACAAAGCTATGTTCAAGTAGTTACATAGGCTCCATCATCCAGGAACCATCCCTCATGATCAGAGTAAAGTTTTCGACGCTCATCTTCTGGAGCATCTGGGCAATGTTTTGAGACTCCATCGGCGATTTAGAATCTCCATTGGAAACCTCAGTTGAGCTTTTAGGTGGCTGGAGACGGGACAATGACTTCTTGATAGCCCGGGCAGCAGCAGAAGACCGCGTTTTGACAAACTGGTCAAAGCCCTCCACCATCTTCTTAGGCTCTGCCACCCATTGTGGGATGGTCCTGCTCTTCTTCAGAATCCACTTGTGCACGTCAAGGTAAAAGAGGAAAAGAGCCGTGGAAGCATTCTTGTAAACGATTGCTGCCCGACGCTGCAGCTCTTCAGGCATCTGGTAGATCCTCGATAGTCCCCATGATTCCAAAGTGACGATTTCATTCTGTGCCTTTTCGCGGAGATTGATGCGCTGGTTGCTCAAGTTGGTCATCCAGGCTGTCTCTTCGTTCTTTTTGTCCGAGTTGGCAAGAGCATCCATGCGGTTCTTCACATTCTTGCACTGCTGTTGGGCATTGTCTTTCGAGAGTAAAAGCCGATTCTCCATCTGTTTAAGTTTGTACTCGACCTCTACTAGCACACCGGGGCGGCCTAGTGCCTGTGCGGACTCCAAAAGGGCCAACTTGGGATCAACATCGGTCACGTTGCAATGGGCATCGAGGGCGGCGGCGAGTTCATATTGTTCTCGTTCAACGGCATCTTTGAGAATATCAAAGTGTTTGTGATACAGAATCTCCCAGCGTGGCTCGGTTGTCTCTTTGATGGCCGACATGTTTTGAGTTGTTCAAATGATCAATGATGGTAGATCTTGAGTTGAGAAGTGATTTCGAATGATGGTGGAGAATGTTGAGGTCTTTTGGTTTTGCCAATATTCGAGAGTGGTACAGCTCACTTAAATATTTACCATTAATCTTATGCCTTAGTCAAGCAGCCGTGACAAAAGATCTCTTCCTATTCTTAGAGTTTGTCTAAAAACGACAGAATTGTGTTTAAAATACCTGCAAATGGTAAAATCTGCGTCTTGTGGAACTCATAGTTTGTAATTAATTCCTTCAATCGAGTCATTTTAGCCAATAGCCCCCTCGGCCCGAGCCTCAAGCTGCAGCCCTCTCTCAGATCCCGGTCGGATCGGCTCGCCCAGAATTTAGAGAGTTTAAAATAATGATACCTATACCGTGACTGGCTTTGATATTCTTTGAGCTTTCCATTTGTAGAAACGTTCAGTACGAAAAATGCATAATGCGTGCTTGAGGCCACTCTTGCCCATATTAGCCTGTCGTGCTGCCTTTTTTCGGTCACTGATCAAGACCACAATCAATTCACCCGCACTATCATTTCCACTTTTAGGAAGAGCTTGAATAACTATTTCACGTCGGCGTTGGATAAACTTTGTGCCTCTAAATTATATATGGGAAGATGAATCAATTGACTTTGACACTACTAAAGTCTCCTCCAGATGTCTTCACCCCAACATGATGCATTTACAACACAGACTCGTAAACAGTCGGTTTTCTAGAAGAAGAGTAGTCGAAAAGACCTTCAAGATTAAGCTGGACACAGCCATGGATGAAAGGATTATCTCGAGATCATTACAATTCCATTTCTGGTGGTTCCTTATACCATGATTGTAATAAACCCTTGAGAACAATTTATCACTCATCCTCAAATCCATTAATCTGATGGATTTATCAATTCTGATCCATCTACTTATGTACCTGCGCCATCGCTGTTGGGTAGATGACTGAATCATGAAGGTGGGGATTTACGTCCATCTCAATCTAATTATTTATTTCCATGTTACTCTCTCCATGCGTAGGCAGATATTGTGTTTTATATTATTTAAGTTTGAACTAGAAGGTAAGATAAGCCACGGCTTCGGGGGAATGTGTACAAGTTTGGCAGCCAAAATTCTGGTTTTTACTTCTAAAACCTCTTGGATACCTCTTAATTGCGTATATTTGGACGCAGAAGTCAAAATAACTGATTTCATGGTTGATTAAAATAGGAAAGAATCTAGATGATGTCGCAGAGTATATACATCAATGTCTCAATTCAAGACCACTCTACCTTACCAACTAATCAATGGGCTGAAGCCACCCACCCACGACCGCAATAAACTTCATGGTCTTTTTCTTAAGCTGTCGATCATATTCCAAAAAGTCTCCGATCGCATCTTACATATAAGTTTTACCATTTTGCCTAAGAGTGAGCTTATTTACTAATATTTATGGTCGCATTGATTTAACCAATGGTATGCCATGTGCAGTCCAAGGGTATTCCAATGCTGCCAGCGCTGCGGTCAATTCAATTCAACTCAAATTTTCTCACGACTTGATTTGAGGAAGTCCAGATTTAAAGCTGAGACTCTGGATTTGAATTAATTGAATCATTTGATGCATTTGAATGTAATTTTAACGATAAATTTATCCGCTAATCCGCTATAATAGCCGGAGCCAGGATTAGCCCGGACCCGGAAGATTAATATTCCAGCAAAAAATCGCTTTCCCTGAAAATGTAAAATCTAGGGTAAAATAGAGCAAAAAGGAGCATTAAAAATTCCTCAAACGATAATTAATAATATTTAAAACATTTAATTACTTGAATACTTTGATTTGAATTCATTTAATTGAGCAAATCACTGATTTGAGTTGATTTGAATTGGGGTGTTTGCGCAAACAGTTAATGCTGCCCTAAACTCCCGCCCCCCGAAGCATACTGGGAAGTTAAGCTAATTCGACCAAGAACGGTATCGATATTGAACTTGAAAAAGTTCAGGGAGGATATATTTCCAGCTAGATCCTGTCCAATCATGCCCACGAGTTTCAAGGCTTTTCTGATTCTTACTCTATCACCCTGACTGACAGCTCCCGCAGACTTGCTTTCGGGCTATCGGGTAGGTGGTCATGTGATGAACGGACCACTGTCATACACGTGACTTGCATGTGAAGAAGCCATTCAGACCCACGAGGACTGTTCTCGCACAAGTCTACATCCACGCGCCTGTCTATGAGGCCTATTAAAGACCTTCTTAGCAGGAACGCACAAATCTGCATGTCGCCCTCTCTTCAAACGGGCCGAATAATGGCTTGCTGTCGTGTCAGAATTGACGAGGCAGAGCGTCAAGATTCCTGTCAAGGCGTGGAGCTAGCCGACTTAGCGTACTCGTCGACCAAAACCTTGGAATACAGGATAATAACTGTTATCTAGCTGGTGATCATTATGTTTCATGCGTTGGCATCTTTCCGCTCCCCTGGTCGTGATCTGTCCTGCTCTCGTGTCCAGTAGACCTTCGGCTCTTCTTGGTTCAATACTACACTATCCCACACACAGAATAGCTCACCTTCCGCATATACATGGCGCGCCTTTAGCAAAAACTCAAGGTTACATCCCGTGATCAGTGAATTGATGGTCCCGAGACAACTGTCTGACCCGTTGCCGTGACCACAGCCAACATCCCAATCCCTGCCCAGCGTTACAATAAAGTTTCCCATTTCGGCAGGTGTTCAGGAAATCGCTCCCACCACCCAAACCGGCCCAAGAGCGCCATCGGCGATAAAAGATGCATTATGCAAATCATTGTTCCATGCTAATCTAACCTGGGGTAGACATATTGCCACTGGGAGTCTCAGTCGAGTGCACTCCCCGGCAACGAGTCTTGTGCCGATATCACGCTTCGTACATAATCGTAGTGCTTGTGCCTGTACCAAATGACCCTCTGTGCTACTAGCATACCTCTGCAATTTTGCCAGATCGGAAGATATGGTCCTTACTTGGGGCTCCTCAATCACGGCGATTGTGCTTGATTGTCGCTACGCCGCGCGTCGTGGTCATATGAAGAATTTAGCACGGCGGTTTTATGGTAGCACCGTGTCGATGATTTCCGAAACTTCACGAAAGGGTTGTGCTTTTTCGGTCACCTCCACATTTTGTCCTCGCACGGGTTTGTCTAGAGATTTTATTTTTCAGAAAATGACAACGAATAGGGAGAAGCAACGTTACAATACCAAGGTTTTGGGTGATCCTCAAGCCTTTATCAGAAGTACCTGAAACATTTTGATCATTTTTGGATATCAAAGATGTGCAAGGCCTTTAACAACGCCCGTGGGTATATATTGGCAGACGAATGCGCCTCTGACGTGCCAGATCTATTCCCCACAAACCAGTTACAGACTTCTAAGCAGTTTGAGTCACTACTCTCCAATCAACTTAATTAATTAACTTCAACAGCATTGATAAATCTTTTTAACAATATTGCTAGCAATGGCTCCATCAGCTTTAACCCCTCCCACTGTGGCAAACTCAGCCATTTCAGAAGATGAGAAGAACGTGTCAAAGAAGGCGACGGGCTACGCCAACGCAGTCTACTTTGTAAACTGGTGAGCTTCTAATCCTTCTAAGTCAGATTCTTCCCTGGGCTTACTAGGTGCAGGGGTATCTATGGAAGGAACTATCAACCTCAGAACCTCCCAGCCTCACAGATCTCGCATGTATTATATTCATTCATGAATTTACAAGCAGATGGAACTGTGTAAGTCCTTTAGCCGTTGTCACGGTGGTATAAAACCTCTAATCAATTGTTTCAAGCTACACTGGAGACTCCTACGCCGACCTAGAAAAGCACTATGATGGGGATTGTAAGAACTCCTACCCTCAATGCCCTCTGTCAGCGATCTCTTCTAACGAGTAGTTTGCAGCCTGGAATGATCCAGGGACTAATGCATACGGTTGTGTTAAACAACTCTTCCTTCTCAAGAAGGCCAACCGTAAGCTCAAGGTAATGCTATCTATTGGCGGTTGGACCTGGTCCACCAACTTCCCGGCAGCTGCTAGTTCTGCTACGACTCGGGCTACATTTGCCAAGTCCGCTGTTACTCTCATGAAAGACTGGGGCTTCGACGGCATTGACGTTGACTGGGAATATCCCGCAAATGACACTGAAGCAACCAATATGGTTCTTTTGCTTCAGGCTGTCCGCGCCGAACTGGACTCTTATGCAAGCCAGTATGCATCGGGGCACCATTTCGAACTTTCGATCGCAGCTCCCGCTGGTCCTGACAACTACAACAAGCTCCACATGAAGGACCTTGGAGCCGTTCTCGACCACGTCAACCTGATGGCGTACGACTATGCCGGTTCCTGGAGCACCTACTCGGGCCACAATGCCAATCTTTACAATAACAGTAGCAATCCTAATGCAACCCCATTTAACACTGATCAGGCTGTCAAGGCCTACATCAGCGGCGGTGTCCCTGCCCAGAAGATTGTGCTTGGCATGCCCATATACGGCCGCTCTTTTGAGAGTACCTCTGGTTTAGGCCAGACATTTTCCGGTGTTGGGTCCGGAAGCTGGGAAAATGGTGTCTGGGATTACAAGGCATTGCCAAAGAGTGGAGCTACCGTGTCCTACGACAGCGCCGCTCAGGCTTACTATAGCTACGACTCAAGCGCAAAGGAGCTCATTTCTTTTGACACGCCAGACATGATTTCAAAGAAGGTGTCTTATGCCAAAAGCCTTAGCCTTGGGGGTAGCATGTTCTGGGAAGCCTCGGCAGACAAGACGGGCTCGGACTCGCTCATCGGCACCAGCTACAAGGCTCTTGGAACTTGGGATACTACAGATAATTATCTCAACTACCCCAATTCTAAATACGCCAACATTGCTGCGGGACTGAACTGAAACCCCCAGCAATGGCTTAGTACTATTGACATAATCCGACTCGACAATAGTACATCCTGGTTGAAATTCTATCAATCTTGATTGGTGCAGCTAAGTTGGGGACTGTGGTAGATGATGGATCTGGTAATTCGTTCAACAAGAGCAGGAATGACACTCACATCACTCGTTTATAGAACCGTTTCACTACTCTCTTTAAGTAAATATAATTATTAACCATTGTAAAATACTGCTTAATGTGTCCAAGTCATAAAAGAACTCCATGCCCCGTTTGAACCTGGCAGTACCTGACCTTTCAAGCCTGGGTTCACAGGTCAAGTAACTATACCCTAATTGTTTTATCACTGGAAATCCCGATTGGTCTTCTGCAACGTTGTAGCATATGAAGGTAGCTCCGGCGAAATCGGCGTAGGCCGAACCCTTCTCCGATTTCGCCGTCTTGGTTGGTGACATGGTCTAGGCAAAACGCGGTGTATTATTCCGAAGGCCTTTCTTAGTCTACTCAGTGTCCACTTGGTTTAAGCTTCGGAAATCGGTGTAATACAATGGCTGATTGGTTACTTTCACCCAAATTGTCTAGTTTATTAATTCGCGGTGTATTTTGCGCATTCAGCAAGGCATCAAATACGCCTTGGGGATGACAAGAAGCGGGTCTAGTAGACTGTCCGCGGATTCCGACACCAGCGCCGCCCGAGTCAAGGGGAGCGCTACAGTGTGCTGCAGCGGTTGCTTACGCTAAATTTCCACCCTGAGTCACCTTCTGGATTATTTCCGAAGTTGCTCACCACTGTGGATCACTCTGTTATCCCAACCTAGTGGACGAGTGTAATCTCACGTTGTACAGTTCGACCCACATTACCGGAATAGAATATCAATCCGTCCATTTCATCTTCTTATACTTGAGAATGTTCGAAAATTCCCAACGGCGTGGTCAAAGCAGCCATCATCACCCTCACTTATCCCCCGCAGACCACAATTAGCACATGACCTTTGACCCTGCTTAACTCATTCACTGCTGAAAGGGTTAACGCCATGGATCCAAGTACCTCTCGCCCAGTGCGTGATGATATCTTCGATGTTCAGAGATCGATGCGAGCTCTTACTGAGCGTCTTGTGTCAACACTCGACACACTAGAGACAGACACTATCATCAAGGTGGTCCAACCGGCAGACATCTCACACCTTGCTACAATCAGCACACCTGGGGAAGCTCATTCAGTCGAGGACGTCATCAACGAGGCATGCACCATATATGACTACCGAATGCGCATGAACCACCCTCATGTTTTTGCGTTCATCACGTCCCCCATATCCCCTTACTCCTGGCTTGGAGAATGCCTGAACAGTGCCTTCAACACCTTCGCGGGCTCCAAACTTCAGGGATCTGGCCCTGGCGTGGTCGAGGATACCCTGCTGAAATGGCTGGCCTCGCGTGTGGGATTCCCCGCAACTGCGGGCGGTGTCTTTGTTTCCGGCGGGTCCATGGCGAACCTTACCGCAGTGGTCATGGCCCGCGACCACAACCTCCCACGCGACAAAGTATCAAAGGGAGTGGCGTATGTTTCTGACCAAACGCACAGCTCCATCGCAAAGGCTCTTCGAATCCTCGGGTTTTCGCGCGATCAGATTCGCCATATCCCCACAAATGATCGGTTTCAGATGCCCGCTGCCGCACTGGCGCAAGCCATCGCTGTCGATCGGGAGGCGGGGCTCATTCCCTTTGTTGCCATCGCCAGCTGCGGCACAACGAACACGGGTAGCGTCGACCCTTTTGAAGAAATCGCAGAGGTTTGCCGTCGAGAGAATGTATGGATGCATGTAGACGGTGCCTACGGGGCTTCTGCGTCTCTCTCCACGCAAAGGACAAGCGTTGTAAGTGGCCTTGAGCATGCAGACAGTTTGTCGTGGGACGGACACAAGTGGCTCTTCCAGACATATGGCTGTGGCTTTGTCCTTGTCAAAGATAAGAGCCATCTACTTGAAAGCTTTGGTACAGAGGCTGAGTACCTTCGCGACGCGGCCGAGGAGGTGGACATCCCCAATTTCTGGAGTCACGGGATGGAGCTCACTAGACCTGCTCGCGCTATGAAGTTATGGTTCACTTTCCGAACTCTTGGTATTGAAAATGTCGGCAAAATGATTGATCACGGATTCCTTTTGGCTGAGCGGGCGGAAAGGGACCTGAGAAATTTGCCCGACTGGATGATCACGAGCCCCGCAAGCATGGCGATCTTGACATTTCGCTTTGTTCCCCCAGAAAAATCCTCTGTCGAGCTTGACGCCCTCAACAGTGCAATTTCAAAACGTCTGATTGCCGAAAATGTTGCATGCATTCTCACGACGCAAATACGTGGGCTGGTTGTTCTTCGCATGTGTTCAATTAACCCTCGCCTTAGCGAGGATCAGATGACAGAGCTTATTATACATGTGGACAAAGTAGCTCGAAACATCTTGGTCGAGTCACAATAATCATTTCAATTCCAACTCTTCTGTTGCTATATTCAAGTGTCTTTGAAGAATTTGTTCATATTCAAGTCCAGGGTATGTCCCACATCAATCGCTTTCCAATCCCCGTGACGAGGACAGCCACGGTCAGCGATCTTGAGATTCATGAACAGGCCATTTTTTTGTTCATAGAAGATGTTCATAAATAGGCTAACATCAAAGTTCCATCTTGGTACATATGGGCATCGAACGTCCCTACATGAAATCATTTAATCGTTTTTTGTTCAGTCTGTAGGCAAACCAGCGACTAACTGTTTGCCACAAAGGCGTTGTACCACTATGTTCTGATGTTTGCTGATAAGAAACATACCTCACGTCATTTATTTCCAACTCTTTACATATTTGCGCGTTTCTTCACGCTCTTTATTTTTATTTAACTTTGACATCGTTATATAATAGAAGACATTATGGGCAACCGGAAAAGTACACTTGATTGGGTCCAAGCACTGCCAGAAGTCTACGAAACTTGCCCATCGCCAAGGGAAATCACTAACCAACGCCGGGCGACGCATTTATCAGGACCAACAGACAAAATGTCCAACCCAGGTGCCAAGAGACAACAATGGCCCGAATTTTACGCCAATAGTGAGTCTGATCGATTGACTATATCATCGAGCTCCGGGTCATTTATTAGGCGAATAACCACACATCTTAGTCCTGATCCCGCTGGATTCGACCTTCGCACATTAAACATTGACAAACCTCCGAATGAGAAAGGAAAGGAACTCTTCTCGAGCTTGGCTCATATTAGTGATGGTATCAAAATCCTCCCGAGTGATCGAATCCATGAAGCCATCCGGGGCCATGATATGCCAGACGTTTTAACACCGCGGTGGGAACGTTCTTTTGGCGAGCCTCATAACTTCGATAACCTCCCAGGGCGCATTCCATTCCCTATGGAGGTTGAAACCGTGCTCCGTCGCGCAAAAGATTGTTGCGAATCCAGGAATGAAGATGAAGAATTGAAAGATAAGGTCCACAATTATCTCCTTGCTGCAACTCTTCGCGGTCCTTTTGATTCATACAAAGGTATATTCGACTATACAAATTGCACTACTGCCCGTCCGCACGAAGACTTTCTCTCTGGTTTTACTGGTGGAAAGATGGTTGACTTTTGCATATGCGCCAAAGCTTGCCAATTGGATCCCGCAATGAACGACATCCTTGAGTCGTTCGCCCGAAAGTCGGTGACTCATTCTGTAAACCATTTCCGATCACTAAGCCTTAGAGTCAACCCGTTAGCGCTAAGCGTCGTGATCGGCGAATCAGGTCATTCACTAAACGCTGCTGAAGTTCGGATGGGCTCTTGGCACAGGGCTCAGTGGTCATATTTGCGGTCCTCAGTTCGACAGTCACGGAAATCAATCGCCACTGAAGAGGATAAGGATGTCGAGAGGGAAATAAATGAGACTTTGGCTAGGTTACCCTTTATCCCCGGGATTATTGTTTACGGTCACCAGTGGTTTTTAATAGTGTCGACCCGTGACGAAAGAGGGAAAGTTCAATTGTGGAAGGGATATCAGTTTGGAAACACTAGTGATATCAGAGGCATCTATCAGATCGTCGCAGGTATCAGAAATCTGCTGTCGTGGGCGGAGAATGTCTATTTGCCATGGCTACAAGACCACGTTTTTGTCAGAACGGAAACAGAGTCTTGATATGAAATGCTGCGTTCTGTGGCTTCAGCCAAGACCAACTGACGATTCTCAACTTCGGGTAACTGCCCTTACATCAGCAAGTAGCTATACGAGACTCCTCAGACTTGGTCACATTTTCTGATTTTCGACTTCTATCATGTAGTGGAGGAGCTGGGCGGAATGTATTTAATTCTAGTTCAAAATAATTCACAAAAAAAGATGGGAAAACATCGGAACATGCCTTGATGTTAATTGTACTGTATGCAATCCGACCTATGCGTGAAGTTCTGCTGTATGCAAGAATTAATGCCTCAATGCACAACCAAGAGTGTGAGGTTTTCAGAAAGCCCCAAATGCCAAAACTATTCCTAGAGCATCCTCTGATGTTTCTTCTCACACTCTCAGCCACCGTGGTTTACATCATCTGACACCACGTGCACATGATCTGCAGGTTGCCTGCTTGTTTGATCCTCTGATTGGCCTTGGGCAGGCCACCATTTGCACAGCCCCGCACCGCATATTCATCCTGTTTAGGCACGGCAATGAGATCTCAAACCTCTTCCAATTCCAATTCATCTTCACCAGGAAGAGCCTCCTCCATTGACTGACCTCACGTCGCTACCAGTATGATGGTGCCGCGGCCCAGCGACCGCGAAGATTTTGAAATCGCTATTATCTGTGCCCTACCACTTGAGTACAATGCTGCCGCCCTTATATTCGATGAGTTCTGGGATGAGAATGGCGATGTGTATGGACGGGCTCCGGGGGACCCTAATAGCTATACGACCGGGCGCGTGGGCAACCACGGCGTCGTTTTAGCACTTCTTTCGCAAATGGGAAAAAGAAATGCCGCAAGCGCCGCAGCGAGTATGCGCTCAAGCTTCGTAAACCTACGCCTGACTCTTCTCATTGGAGTATGCGGCGGTGTGCCTTACAATGGAAACACAGAGCTTTTGCTGGGTGACATCGTGATAAGTCAAACTGTCGTACAGTACGATTTTGGCAGGAAGTATCCTGATAAGTTTATTCCCAAGGACACTGTCATAGACAACCTTGGCCAGACGAATAAAGATATCAAGTCATTGATCGCCAAACTACAAACCGACCGCATACTTGATAGGCTGCAGCATCGAACCTCCGATTTCTTACTTGAGGTTCAGGATGAAATTGCCAAGACACGGCGGAAAGGCAAATACGATTACCCCGGAAGAGCTCATGATACTTTATACATGTCGGACTACCGACACAAGCATCGCGGCTCACCAAAATGCATCTGCAGGTCTTGCCATCAAGATGCAGACCCTGTTTGTGAAGAAGCACTCCTACTATCATGTGACCAGCTGGGGTGTAACACAACGCATCTAGTAGAAAGGCAGAGACTTCTTCAGCCGGGACCCGGCGGAATTGAAGTAAATCCAGAGCCCATAGTTCATATTGGCCGTGTTGCTTCTGGTGATATGGTCATCAAGTCGGCCGCCGATAGAGACAGAATTGCAGAACAAGAAGGCGTCATTGCCTTTGAGATGGAAGGCGCCGGTATCTGGGATGAGCTACCATGCATGGTTATTAAGAGTGTATGTGATTATGCCGATAGCCACAAGAACAAAGGTTGGCAAAACTTTGCAGCGGCAACGGCAGCGTCAGCCTCCAAAGCAATCCTTGAACTCTATATAAGACCAGCCCCTGGCCCACAACGATCCGTGGGTACACAGAGGCATTTGATGGTGCCTTTCGGGCGAAACGAAGGTTTCATTGGGCGTGAAGACATTCTTCTTGCGCTTCTAGAAAGGATTCCGCCGTCTAGAAATAGCCAGAACTGCCAAAGAACCGTCATAGAAGGTCTCGGGGGGATTGGCAAAACCCAAATCGCACTCGAGGCCGTGTTTCACGTTTCCGAAAGATACCCAGAATGCTCCATCTTCTGGGTCCCGGCTCTGGATGCTAATACCTTTGACAATGCATATCGAAACATTGGTCGACTGCTTGGAGTTCGAGGCATTGAGAGTGACAATGCAGACATTAGAACTTTGGTTCAAGCCGGTTTGAATGAACCCGGTGTAGGACCTTGGCTCCTCGTTATTGATAATGCGGATGATATTGATCTTCTGTTTGGACCTGGTGGTTTGTATCAATTTTTACCGTCCAGCTACAATGGATCTATTCTCTTTACTACCCGCAACCATGAGATTTCAGTAAGACTGGGTATCCATCAGCAAGGTACATTCGCAGTTCAGAAATTGGACCCAAGTGAGGCAATGGACATGCTCAAGGCAGGGCTATCTGCAATTCAGCTCCAAGACACTGACAGCACCATTGCCTTGTTGGAATTTCTGATCAGCCTTCCGTTAGCTATTAAGCAAGCTTCCGCGTATATGGCAAAAACCGGCATTACAACCACACAATATCTAAAATACTGCAATTCAAGTGATAAAAGATTGGTTGGCTTGCTAAGCAACAGCTTCGAAGATTGCGGGCGGTACAACAGCACAGAAAATCCAATAACAGCCACCTGGTTGATATCTTTTTCTCAAATATCCAAACACTACCCTCTAGCTGGAATCATGTTACAATACGCCTCTTTCTTCAGAGAGAAGAACATCCCTTCCGATCTTCTACCATCAGGTGAGGATGACTTGGAAAAGGCTGAGGCTATCGGGATCCTGAAGGCTTACGCATTTCTTTTCAATCATACCGATGAACATTCATTTGACATGCATCGGCTCGTTCGATTAGCAATGAGGAACTGGCTTGACCAGGAGGGAATAATGCGATCTGTGTATACAGATGTTTTGCAAAGTTTGGTGGCGGGACTTCCCCTCCCCAGTATTGAGAACCGAATGCTGTGGGAGACCTTTTTGCCCCATTTGAAAACTTTAATAGAAAACGGGGAGTCTAATGATGAGGTAGCAAGGTCCAACCTGGCCTCCAAAGTTGCCGCAGCGTTTGAAATTTCGGGTAACTACTATGAGTCATTAAATTCACACCAAATTGCATTCAATGTGAGGGCAAATACTCTTGGGGAAAGACATCCCGATACACTACAAAGCATGAACAAAGTTGGGTTTCATCTTTATCTGGTAGGGAATAAAGAAGAAGCGGCAAGAATTCATAGAAGGACGCAACAACTGCAGTCAGAAGTACTTGGCAAAGAACATAAAAGTACTCTCAAAAGTATGAGTGACCTAGCGAATGATTTGAGATCACTCGGGCAGTATCCAGAGGCAGAGCAGATGCTTCGAGAGGTGTTTGAGATACGAAAGAAGATTTCTGGAGAAGAACACCCGAAGACACTTCTCAGCATGTACTACATAGGACAATGTCTCTACGGTGCAGGTAAAGCTGAAGAAGCAGAAAGACTGCAGAGAAAAGCCTTGGAATTAAGCAAAAGAGTCAAAGGAAGGGACAATTCCAGTATCATTAGCACGATGATGGAGGGCTTGGCAAACTCGCTCATTGCCCTTGGGAGACTGGATGAAGCAAAACAAATAAACCAGCAGGTACTGGAGGAGAGGACAAGGGTGCAAGGAGCAGAACATCCAAAGACGATCATCACTTTGTCCAGACAAGGCGATATATTTTACGAAGAAGGAAACCTGAAGGAGGCAATACAAACTTACGAGCAGGCTCTGCAACTAACGATCAAAATAAGGGGTACTAGGTCACAGAGAACCGAAGAACGATTACAAGAAGCTCGCAGAAAGCTGGCAGAGGCCTCGGTGGGGCCTAGGAAGAAGAAGCATCTTATTTCCAGAGTGGGCCTGGGTTCGAGACGGTATGGCTCATTTACTTAACACTGAATGACGTCAAGCATGATTTGGAATTCCAAATGCAGGACCTTCTATTCTTCCGTTGCCATGAACCGGCCCGTTCCGAAATTAATCCCGTGTCTCAGGTGACAGCTCATACCATCATGTTATCGGCTAAAGTCTACGGGTAATCCTGTCTCTTGACTGCCGCACTCACCGTTTGCCTGTTGATCTTAATGTTTTACTCGAGTCATGTATTCTCTGGTTTAAATTATTTGTTCCAATTTAGTGTCAACAAATGATATCATGAAATTCTACAATATCAATTCCAGTTTCAGGCATAGGCTTTAAAATTCATGTTGAAGAGCATCCCGTTGGCTGCTTAGGTACCTTGGTTAATCTGAAAGGTTCACTTATGCCAACACATTATGCTCTCCCTCATATTCACGACGATTGAATACATTGCTATATATCATGAAATAATCGTGCGCAAAGAATGCCGGATGTGCTGACCTGACACTTCGCCCTGTCCTATTTGCCTAAAAGTGGGCACGTATGAGTTAACAGTGTGACAAGTTTCAGTGCTACTCGAATCTGTCACCTTACTAAGATAATCTAAGAACAGAGACACAAAATATCCCGTCGCACTCAAATGCCAAGTCTTTAATTCCTTTTTCATACATTCCTTCCAGACATGAAGTGAATAATTCATCATCTGGACACTTTACTGTTGATTATTAGTCATGTAAGATCGTATGCTATCCAAAATATTTAAATGCATGCTGCTTCTTCGCAATTCTTTCTAATATCTAACTCACACTCGTCGGATTCGGTTCTCAACCCTATTCGACAACCCCCTCGATCTACCACAATGAAGCCTTTCATGATTTTGTTCCCCATAATGGCTAGCATTATTCATGGTGCTAAAAAGGATGCAGGTAGACCATTATTAATACCCTCTAATTTCTCCGAATTTGTTTGCGACATGGGTGGCATTGATTGTAACAAGACTTTAACAACTGCTGTTGATGCACTGGTCACTGTACGAGGAAAATCATATATTTCTGAAACGTTTTACGCCGACATTGGTGAAACCTGTGCCGAGGCATCATGCGAGCTCACCTTTGGTCACGCCCGATTCATCACTAGACATATACTTGACAAAGGTATTGATTGTAAATCGCCCTCCTGCAACGCCGACTTCGAGGCGCTATCTACGGTTTTAAAGGTCTTTGATGACAGCTACAACAGCAAGGTCACTGAATCACCTAAGGGGGGCGTTGCTAGCAAACAGGACCTCAAACTCAATATGAGTGCTTTTGTTAAAAATGAAGGCAAACGTGCTTGCACTACCGAGAATGCAGCGGACAATCAACAATGCAAGAAGTCAAACTATCTCCTTTTCAGACTTTTTTCGATTTTATTCCAAAGGGACCCGGAAACACATGTGGTATGATGAAATATTTCCAGTGTACTATTCGCATGCACGATGGCTAATATTATTGGTTAAAAGGATCCACCATGTCGCACAAAAGGCCAAGTTTGTTCTGGTGTCAGCTGCTGTTCGGGCCTGTATTGCTTGCGCCCTGAAGGTGTTCAAGAAGGCCCGCGGTATTGCTTACCTGGCTCGCCATGTAAATTGCCTGGCGGAACTTGCAGCAAGCCTGCAGATTGCTGCGGTGGTTTCGTTTGCAAGAAGGAGTCTATTCAGGACGAAGGTATTTGCAAGTAAACCAAAAGGAATAGGTGGGCTCCAGAATGGGTTTATATCTTGATCTTTGGTCGAATTTGAGCCTCGTGTATGGTATTTTTCATGTTATCGGCAAAGATTTTGTTCATTCGTTTTTAGGGGGGGTTGAAGTGATTAATGGGATCTGCAGCTTTGGAAGTATCATGTATCATTGTATTCAGATAGATATCAGGCCTGGATGTCTGATCTAATTATGTTATTCTTATTCTTATTCGTTGCCTTTATTGTGATCTCCGCCGTCGCTGCTTTTAGTTTAGAAGTGTCTATGTTCACTTCGCCCTCGTAGACTCTAGCAGCAGCGCGAATAGTGCCAGTAAACTTTCTGTCTCGTTGACGCCTAAGAATTTCAGGAACTATCTTGGTGGGCTAGCTCACAAGACTAGAGGTTTGCGTCGACATTACGATAGGCCTCGAGCAAATCCTCATAAGCCTCTTCGAGGATACAAGTTTTGAATGCGAAAAAGTTCAAGACGAAAAGAGATATTCGTTCAATTTCCGAAACATTTCATTGCAAATTGTATTATTCAATATGTCTAAGTAGGTAACCATCATTTATACACCAGAGCTCAAGAACTCCGCTCATCCCTACGCATTTCCATCCTTCCAAGTCGTGGTTGTGGCTTTCCTCGCTACAAAGCTCAACCTTGAGGTCCACACGTTCGCGATCTCTATCGGTAGGGAATCTCAAGAGTAATGGTGAACTATCAGCGTCCATGCCTTCCGGGTTAAGGAAGCAAATTCGAGTCGGGTTCGGAAAGGCTACAGCCCTATCAACATGCAACCTGCACTGTCCGATAGCCCGTTGTCCCCCATTGGCGTATTGGAACAGAAGTCCAATGATGTCGTCGTCGTGTTTTTCATGAAAGACCGTTATATGGCACACATCCTGAAGTGGGGCTGAAGACAACAAGACAAAACCGCCCTCCCCGATGACTTCTGGAAACTCGGGAGAGGACGGTGACCAGGAGACCTTGCTGTTTTTTCTTTCGACTCCCAGATAGTTGATAATCCCTTCACCTTCTGTGTGCGTGCCATAAAGCAACGTTTTCGGCTGCGTGGCCGTGAGGATGAAATCTTTCGACAGGCTCTCATCCTCATCATCACTTTCATCGACATAGCCGAACCCCACGTCACCAAGCAGTCTGGTAGAAAACTTGAAAAATCAGCTGAATTGTGTATGGCGTTCCGTTATCAGATACACACCTGGAAATATAAACCTTGCTTTTCTGTATCCTGCTTCCGGCCTCGTATTCCAAACCCGGTGATGACATCGCCTTGAGAAACTGGAAAATAAAGCCAATAAGCTTCATCTGAGAAGAAGCGCCGTTCTTTGGTCGCAATAGCACTCGGTTCGGATTCAGTGTGGGCATGGATGCTAAGGAGTGCATTATCAAAAACGAAAAAGGTTATTCCCGTTATCTCGGATAGATCTATCGTATTCCAGTGGCAATATGGTGACTTGTATCTGGAGTCGCTTAGGCTAAGTAGCGATATGTCTTCGGTTGGGGGAGTAAGAGTGTCCCATGTGCAAAAGTCTTGGCCGGGCGGTGATTTAAACTTGAGGCGTGCGAAACCATACTGTGACATGTTAGTGTTAGAGTCCACTCCCTCTTAAGCGGTCATATGATACCATAAAATATACTGCAACATCCTTCAAGGAAGATTCATCCAGAAACAGATGTACTTGGTTCCTAGGCTTTCTCCTTCTGTCGTTTGGCTTCTCCATGAGTCTCTCGATCAGCGCAATTCCCTGCGAGTCAATAGTCACATGGAGGAACGGGAAACCTGAACCGCATATTTTAATTGGTAACCCACTCCCTCGTTCCCATCGTAGAATCTGATCTAATGGCAAAGACGTCAAGTTGCGAGGGGGCATTTTAGAGGCTTGGTGTGCAATTGATGTAACATCGCAGTAGGTCCATAGCCAACTTTCTAGTGATAGACGTCTGATTTTCAGCACAATCTCTGGTGGGAGTGATGAAAGTTGGGGAATCCCTATCAATTCTGCGACGTCTAGCTCCGGGATATTCGTTGTTGTGGTATCAAATTCCGGATCAACAAAAAACGACCAGGGCTTCTTGGCAATGCCATGAGCCCAGATACATTCGGCTGCGTTTTTTTCAGGATATTTCTGCACAAAGGATTTCATGCAGTGAGAATGAACAAATACTACCTCTGGGCTTCTGAGACACTTCTCGCAGCGCTTGTCGTAACAAAGATAGAAGCCATTGGCCAATCTAGGTTCGGGCCCTGTATTAAATTGGTGAAGGACTCGAGACAGGGCAGTGGAGTCCTCATTGCTCAATACTAGCGAAATCCACACAGAAGAATCAGCAAATAAGAACCAGATTATGGCAAAATTGGGGTAGGGCCTCACTCACGTCCTGTGAGTGGGATGGGATCGCGCTCATGCTCTGTAAAGACGCGGCGTCCAAACTCTTGAATACGTCTACCACAAAGAGTGCATCCATTCGTCAAGGGCACATGCGGATGGTCTCTGGAAAGTCCAAAGAACTTTGCCCTTGGCATTTTTTACAGCTGCTGAATGGGTTCACGAACGCGAGGTGAATAAGAACGCATTCGGGATCAATTCGTATGAAGGGTGCGAGGCTGGGGTGATACAGTACGCTCAACCAACGAGTCAATTAGAACTGAGATGCTGAAACAGCCGGATAAAATATGGACCGATCTGTGCTGATAGGATTTGTAGGTTGGTGGTTCTGATGGATATTGGATCACAAACAAGGTTCGCGATTTACTCACCCGGTCCCAACCATTACGCGACTCATCAGAGCTGGCTCAAGGAATGAGAGGCACCGTTGTAGGTTTTTATAAATAAATCTAATGTTCAGTGGCCGACGCCTCTGAAGCATGCACGGGCGAAACGCGACGCGTTGGTGATGACATTGTGGGCGCAAAATTACAGTGCACACCCAACACTTTTTAAGAATTGCTTTGTTCGTCTTGCAAGAGTGGAGCTTGATGATTCCATGCCGCACATGGATTTGATCCCTTGATTTCCAAACTCTCGGCCGGCTCCGCCTCATCCGCTCCTAATGGTAAACATCATTCTGATCAAACGCCTCTTTTTCAGACCCACCTCGCGTTGATAAGCTCCATAGGGAGGGCACTGTGCAGTAGTGGAAACACTCAGCTTGAACTCAAACCACGTATTTCTTGGAGTCTTTTTCTCCCCATTGCTTTAATCCTTTTTTATCCCCTGCGTTCACCATTTGTCCATCAACCGCGGCGTTTCTGACTAAGGCAACCAGGTCTTCATCGGATTCCATACCCATGACAAATTGCGCGAGAACCTCATCCAGATCGGATCCTCTATTCCAGGCCATCCGGAGCGCGGATTTCTGCATGCCATTGACAAGCTTCGCACTCAGAACTAGATTTTTTTATATTTGGTAGTGTGCTTACTAATAATTTTGAATGCATTGTTAGGGAGGTAGTTCAGATAGCTGACTGATCCCTTGCAGACGACGCCGTCGCCGAACCAGTTTTGAATAAAGCAATATATAACTCTGCACATGTTGAGCCGGTAAAACCCATTCCAAAGCAGCGACAGATGTGCCAGTAGGTTTAGAAAAAGTCCAGAGGCCTCTTGGTCTCATCATTAGGTCAGGACACAATCATTTCAGACCAGTTCGTTAGACCCCGTTCCGCCTTGGAAGACTTTCATTGCTGCAGCCTCCGATACCGAATCTATCACCAGTTGACGCTCGAGAAGATGATTCACAATGTCACATTGACGGCTACGGCAAAAGTGAGGTGACACTCCGCTAATGCGTAGTGCAATGGTGCCTTATACCTGTTTGACACACAAATTAGAGCTTGGTGGGAGTTATGCACCTCGGCGGGCAGGTCGGTTGTGACAAAAATGTGAGCCCAGAACGTATCATTCATGGTGAATAAATGTTGGATGAAACTACTAACTGAAGGCCACTGGCCTTACACTGTCAGTAATCGTTTTGAAGGTTGGAATAGCGTAGTTTCAGCCCAAGTTTTCAGCCCCCGCCAATGCTCTAAATGTATTCATAAATCGCTTCTTCCATGTAACCCATTACATGTTCTCATTAAACAATATGTGACAGCAAATTTGGGTCCCTTGATCATCCGACCAAGAAAGCTTTGTAGCACAATTCTCACATGATATTTTCGTAGTATTTCGAGATTTGACTAAGCTATCAGGAAGATCTCGATTCCTCTAGCAGGATTCTTCAGCCCAACTTACGAGATGTTTCTTTTAATCAGCCCTAACAGATCTCACCGAGATCTCCTTAAACCTGACCTGGAGCTTTGCAGGCGTGACTTCACTGTCGAGTTGACTATGAAATCCCAGTCGATAGTGATCTCTTGTTGTCCAAGCATAGAATATTGCAAGGTAAATGCTATTGAAATACAGTACCACTCTAATAGCTGATGGGCGGTCGATATTACGTAGCAAACCCTAAGATCGTTGACCTCTCTATCGACTAACAATGTCTTCAGTATTGGTTAGACTACAGAAACTTGCGAACGATGAAGACAAACAATCCAAATATCTGATTCAATTGGCCTTTGATCCTAGAGGAAACCTGTATCTACAATCTTTGAATGCTTTTACTACAAAGAGGCCATGTTATTTCAAGTGAATATTGATCTAGGCCTTGTTCGTGGCCATTTCTTGTTTCCTCTTAGAATTAGACATGGCCATATTCGTTTTCAGAGCTATTTTTTCATCGAGAGAGCTGCTTTGCACCTCAATCGAGCTACCATTCGCCTTCCATTCATAGATAGGCAAGCTAACATCAATCACATATTGGCGCAAATGAAATGTGGCTTCCAGGGTAAATGTGATTATCAACACATTGCTAAACCATCCACTTAATCATTCGAGGCTGGACAGACTTAGCTAGTTCCAAATTTAACTGTGAGCCTTTGGAACGACTAATAAAACTCGTCTAGTGGCACTTGTTTTGGGTTTTCCTGTAGTAGAAGACAAAAGTGAGTCTTTTATTCTCTTTTAAATCATCATTCTAACAGTTCTGCGGAGGTTTATAATTCTTCCATTGGTAAATGCCAGATACCGTTTAGAGTGAGTTTCCAAGGATAAAGTCGGATACAAGCCAACCCTTGACTAGATTGAGACATGATGTGAACTCTATCCAACGTTGACCATTTTGGCCTGTGTCTAAAGCCGGACGAAGCTGAATAGGGGTGAATCGTCCTCAAGCCATTGTGCATTTGGAGGGGTAATGGCATTAGATTATTCTAATGCAAAGTATCTAGTCTATTACTGGCTCACTCTTAGTAGTACTTTATCGAAATAGCTGCCTATATCGCCCTACAATACTAGACATATGAAGGCCTCTGCATAATACAGTAGATCTGAAAACAAAAGCCACCTGGTCATTGTGTACATTGCACCTACCGAATTTAATCAAGTGTCCTTAACCAAACATTTTCACAGCCGAAACATGGCTAACACAATATTGGAAAGTATGAATAGAGCTCTCTGTGGCTATATTGTAATGCATACACAGCTAATATTTTATACAATCAACATCTTCAATAGTACGATATTATGGTGATCTGATTTGTAGGGTTAAGGCCAGGGTTAGGGTTTCAAAGGGGGGTTTTGCGGATCCACTATACGTGCTTTATCCAGCGTTCCTACAATGTGTCACATGGAACTTTGACGCTGATAAGTAGGGTGAGCTGTAAATACGCATGCTCACGGATTGATATAGCCAATCATAGGTTGACACGTCATGGATACTTAGCTGCTGACTCTAAACAGTTGGCGTGTGACCACTGCTTCTAGGGTGGGGTGACGAATTTGCCACTTCATGTGTATGCGCCTTTGTTAGGTGGTGGTATCATATTGTCATTTAGTGGTCAGATTAATTGGGAGGTGGTGCCACATGTGGCATTAGAAATAGTGGCGGGGTAGTAGCCAGAGTCTGCGCTGGCATGATGACATTGGTTGCTCCCTTTTCAAACCTCCTTATGACTGGCAATGACGCTTTCAAGGTAAAGCCAACACCCCTACCTGGAAATTATTATTCCAGCTCGGGCTCCTAGAGATCTAAGATGTGACAAAGGGAATAATGGCCCAATTAAAACACTTAACCTTTTTCAGGTATCATCGCATGGGTATTTAGAAAATTATTATGCATCAGTGGGTAGTTCTTGTTTGCCTTGCTATTAGTTGAGAAATTTGACGAATATTATTCAAAAACTTTTCAGCTGAACACGATGACATATAAAATATCCCAAACTCAAAACACCCAGGAATCAGTCCTTTCTAACCTTGTAGTCTGTTTGGTGGGATGGCAATGGTTAGACATTTCGCAGTGAACACTTTGTATTTACTCACCTCCTTTCCTTAACCCTTTGCAATATATAATTTTGAAGCAGACCCTTTTTGTTATATGGCCATGGTTGCTTTTATCTTATCTGCTTGAACTTTCTTCGAGAGTGTTTGCTCGTAAGGCTGTTTCTTTATATGAACCACTGAGGTCCGCTCATTGGCTTGGTTGACCTCAAGATTCAGAGCAATATTTGAGTCGACAACTAAAACCTTTAACCGGAGCAATTGATCTTCTCTAAGCGTAAATATTTCTTGTAAGTATAGCGAGAGCTTTTTCCATTGCCCTTCGAATTTATCTGAGGGTTTCCTCTGATGACTGATATCCATACCAGTTGGATATATCGCATCAAGAAGGAGGGACATATCATAGGCCTTTTGTCTTATTGGCGGTTCCTTTTGATCCATAAGAGACGATTCAACCTTCGTCAGTATGTCCAAACAAAGCTTTTTTGCCTCCTTGTTCATTTCCATGACCTCAGTGTCATGAAGATCAACTCCAGCGAGCTCACGGAGCTTACAACCGTTTGCCAAGTAAATTATAGAGTCTCTGACTTTACCAGCGCTTGCTTTTTCCCTGTACAGACGATGTAAGCGTTTTGTCGATTCTACTACTTTTACCTTTTCTTCCTTTAGTAGTTTTTCGCATCGGACTACTAGCTGCTTGATTTCCGCAATTTCCGTCACTGGCTTCTTCTGACCCACTTCGATGATATTTTTCCAAATATCCACGGCATCAGCAATTAGGCTCTGCTCGCAGCATAAAAGTGCGATCTTCTCCTCCATTTGCAAAGCATGTATTGGCCGTTGCTCCTGAACTACACCACGTCGTAGGCGCTCTAGAAGGTGATGTAGTGTCTCATGGCCCTCCTGAATCTTTTCCACCAGTAGCTGAACTGCGAGTATCCAAACCAAAGTATCTAGGGTATCGGGATGATCAGATCCAATACATCCTTCTTGAACCCGGACGATTCTCTGTGAACATATCTCAAGACTTGTCCAATCTTTGAGACTCATAGGAGGACTATTGCCGATCTCATTGAATTCGGGACCGCCATTGTTGGAATTATTAATTGAGCCTGTATAGTTTGGTTCAAAAAATGATGAGCTATCTGGGTCTTGCCATTGATTGAGCGCACAATTGGTGATAATAAATTCCCTTTTGGCAACCAGCGTATCTGGGTGGTATTGACCCAAAGTATTCATTCTCTTTTGAAAGACATGATAATATAGCTGTCTGGACTTCTCATCATCACCTTTGTATCTTGTTGCATATGCCAGCCAATATTCTGTTGCCAGCGTCAGGCCATGGGCTGAACCCAACGTCTTTTGCCGCCATAGCTTTATCATCTCCAAAAGCTTGCATACAGACTCAATTTTGGACTCTTTTGTCTGCAATTGAATTGTTGCTATAATATACAACGTGTGGAGGAGTGAGGGGTGAACGCGAATCCTGGATAAGCGCATTCTGAGACCTACACACACGGTCTTGATCCTAGAATCCAGCTTATCGGTTGCATTATCGACTTGAAAAAGACTACTGAATAGGTCGACTATTTGCTGAATGCCATCCATTCTGACCATAACGGGCATATCGCAATGAGTTTCAATGATCTTTATGGATTCTTGTTCAATTTGACTGGCATCTGCCTCTTCACCTGATGATTCCATAAGAGAGGAAGCGCATTGGTCTAATTTCGACAGAACTTCATCAAGGTAGAACTCAAATGAGATGTCATCCATAACGGCCTGCAGAAAGTCATGGTCGGAGTTCGTCAAAGTATTGCATGGTGTCTCGGTGATAATTTCTTCAGGGCTTTCCATCAATGTGTTATGACTTTCTATCTTGAAAGCCCTGCATTGACGACGGAGAACCCCGTATGCGCATTTCTCTGCCAATTTTAAGCTTCCACTGCAGGCCCAGACGTGTGCAAGTTCAGACTCGTAACGCAGTCTTTGAGGGTGATAATCGAATTTGAATGTCCGAGCAGACTCGACTATAATCCCATTTAATATTTTTTCCGCTTTCAGGTAGTGCCCGGCAGATCTATATGAGCTCGCCAATTCAGCTTTGCATTCAAGTGTATGAGGATGCCTCGCCTCAACTAGGGTGTCCATGTCGTCACAAAGGCTTTCACCACTATCAATAGCCTCCACTAATCGGTACTGTGTTCGAAAAATGAAGGCCATTGTTCCTTTGATCTTGAGTGTTCGTAGATGTCCAGCTCCAAATTCCGTTGAGAGTGTCTGAAGTGTTTGTATTCCAACTTTTTCAGCCTCATGGCTGCGCGCTAGCAAAGCTAGAAGATGAGCAATTAAACTAGCAGATTCAAGCACCTTCACGTTGGTACTTCCAAATTCTCGTTTCAAGCCCTCAAAAGCATTTTCTGCCCTTGCAAGAGCTGGTACATAATCACCGCACAGCATTTCAATGGTTGCTCCCGTCAACAAGATTTTCAGCTTGCTGCGATCGAGGGATCGACTGAGAGATTTATCTTCATGGCTCAATATCTCAGTATTGCCCTCCAAAAGCATGAGACCGTGTACTGTATGAAGTGCTTGCTCGATATTTGTGATTGCTTCCGTGAAACGCCCAAGATGTGCCAGAACTAATGCCTTGTCTCGAATCGCATCAATATGTTGTAGCTTCATTCGAGGGTCCGTGATCTCCATTTGGCCTTTTTCTGTGGCATCTAGCCTTTCAAGTTCCTTACTAGCCTCTGAATAATAGCCGCGCAAATAGAATGAGTTCGCCAACCACCGGGTCAAATCATATTTCAAAAAATCATTAGGTTTTGAAAGCTTTTCATATTGGTCCTTGAGCTCCTCTATCCTTTTCTTCTCGTGCTCATAGTTATTATATTTCTCCAAGTGAAGGGAGATCATCGATAGCTGTAGTTTCAACCGAATGAGGTCCAGAGTCGGTCTGTCACCTTGCGCTTCAACGAGAAGATTTTGAGCTTTTTGACAGTGCAGATGCGCATTTTTAAAATCTCCTTTTTCGAAAAGTGTTTTGGCCCTGCTATCGAACCATCTCCAATCCACCTCCGGACCCTCTTTTATTTTTCTGGCTGGAGGAGAAACGCTATGCGCTATATTGGCAGGTATGACAAGTTGGGTACGATTGTTGAAGGATGTGGGAAGTCTCCGTGTCTCTGAGCTCTCTCTATCGAGCAAAATTGTCTCCTCATTTTTGGTAGAGTCAGATTTGGTATTAATCCTTGATTCGCCACAATTCTGCCTTTGTTCCAATCCCGTGTAGTAGCCAACGAGTTTACCGAGAAGGCTGTTCAAGGTTGCTTCGTCCCCAGAGGACAATTTCTTCCCAGACCGCAGTTGTCTTAGAAAAGGTGTTATGATGATTCGCATAATTTGGCCAGGTGTTCTATGGTTAGCTGGTCTCTGTGTGATCGGTCAGAATGTCGACAGGCTTATGGTTCTCATATGGTCGCTTACAGCTTGATTGGCTTTCCATAGAGATAAAGGCTCTGGTGCCCATCTAACATCTGCTCCTTCCAGCTTCCGTTCGATCTTTGCAAAGTCCGAGTCAACCTTTTCTATAAACTTCTTAAGGTCATTGCTGTTTCTCTGTTCGTTGTTCATTGGGGCATTTAAGGGAATGATGCCCCAAACACGCGGAAGAATCTCGATCCCGAATGACTTCCCGAGGAATATCTTCGCGATAGCAGTGCCAATTCCGTATGTTATGAAGATAAAATATGGTGGCACCAGTTTTCCAGGATAGTTTTGTGGGTTGTGCATTATACTCTTGTTTGTGTCGTGACTGTTGCGAGAATCTTTGAGAAGTAGATCGCGAACTTTTGTAGTCAGCTTTTCGGAGAGAGACATCAAGATACCTTCATAATTCGAAGAATCCGGGATTTCAAATGGAAACAGACGCGCCGTGTGGTTTTTCTGAAGGATAGACTTAGCTGTGCCTCGTAGCCAAGCCTGTAGGCCTTTGGCGCGTGCGAAGTCCTCGTTCGTTTCGGCCCGTAGTTCGAAAACGACGATTAATATTATGCTATTATCTGTGAGTAATACATCTAGAACTAGAAACGTAAACTAACTCCCAGGGTGCGTCGCTAGATTGAGTTATAGTTTTGAAGCTTTTTATCTTTATTGAACGTGTCAGTTGAGACCTTTAATTCACACGGTCGCTTTTGGGGAGGGACAGGGTAGTGGGTGAGGAGACGATAGAATAGGCTTTTTTTGCTTACCCTTTGAGGGCCTGGAATAAGGTGAGCCATGTTGATGGAATTTGTAGATATTGTTGACCTGAACTTCTGGCTATGCGGAAATCCTGGAAGTGGAGCGGGGAGAAAAAAGGGCAGAAGGGCCCGGGGGCCCCTCACCTTTTGTACTTGCCCTTCCAGCCACCGGGGGCGATGACACATTGGATCAGTTGTACCACTCACATTTCTCACATACGCCACAAATGAGGCGAAACACCGGCTGGCACATTCTTAGCATTAGCTAACCCAAAGCAAAACTGACATCATACATAAGCAGTATAACCTTTCCAAAAGGTGATGAACTACAGGATATCTCTACACATCAAATGGCAAAATCAGCTTTGCCATCCTACACACGTGCTTATCTGTGATGAAAACTTGAGGTCAAGAGGGAAGTATGCCTCGCTCAGGAGGGGTCAGCTGAAAAGCAACGTCACAAGCCACTGGAACGCCAATACCTGGTTGACCAATAAGGCATGGTAACCGCTCATCCTGCATCCATACCAAACTCGATTGAATTCGTTATATGCTTCCAGCTGCAAGTCGCTGATTTTGTTTAGCCGACTACATCGACCCTGGCATCAGATTACAAATGTGCAGGTAACAAAACCCCGCTCCTCAGCCTGGTCTTGAAAATTCCCAACATTTTCACATTCAGGTTCGACGCCGAGGCATATTCTTTCGTGATTATAAATCCCTTTCAGTTTGTTCCAGAGGCTAACGGTCTATCTTTGAACTACCGCCAAGTTCCATTGTGTATCCCCACCTATATTTAATAAAATCAAGGGGTCAAAGTGGTCAAAATGCAACACATTGAGGGAATTCATGATGCACTGGGCTGGACAGTCCGTGCGGACATTTGTGAAGACCACTACGGCACTGAAGAATGTACCTTTCAAAGATTTCTGGACTTCCCAGCAAAGCACGGTTGGTCTCTTAGCGAAGATTACCAAGTGGTGGGAAACACACCATCCCCCGAGCTCAACACAAGAAAAAAGCTTTTGCAAGCGTGGCTGTTTTTGGGACTTATCTATACAATTGTTCAAAAAGAAGGAACCCCTATTTTGAATTTTAATCAATTGATAATCAAACAAGCCTTGGATACAACACACTTGAATAAGGCGCTAGGCTCATGGCAAGCTTCGATGGCAGACCTTGAAGTGGATAATGCCAAGTGTAGAATGGTCCGAGTCAACGAAACGTTACATTATGCAAAAGCAGTCGTCCGCAACACCTATGCCACGCAAGAAACGGATGAGGAGCCCGGAGATGGGCTATTTGGATTATCGCTCATGGTTCTTGGAGAAGCCTTGAGCTCTACTGCGGCTATAATCATCGACTCACTCGAACTAGAAATATCCGGATGGTATCCCGAGGAAGCAGATCAAGGATGGGGCCCATCACAAGAAATCCTTTTCAAGATGGACAAGAATTACTGGTGTCCTAGAATGGTCCATATTCTTCAAAGTCAACTCAAATCTAATGCAACACTAATGTATGTTGCATTTCGCTCCCACCAACACTCGAACCAGGTTACAGCTCATACAAGACCATATAATCAAAAGAACAAATGCACGAAGAATATTTGCTACTTCAAGTCAGAAAATGAAGGCGAATATGCTACGCAACACACTGAAAGGTGCAGAAACAAAAAAGAGTGTAGAATGGTCGGACCAGCTATGGAAACAATCATCTCAATCCTGAACACCCCTGCTACTAATAACGGACGGGTTGCCATTCCGCTTTTGAGAATCATCAAGCAGGTGGGCAATAATGGTCTCCAATTGGAGGTTCTTGATTCTCGCAATGTTTCCCATTATGCTACGGTGTCTCACGTCTGGTCAGATGGATGGGGAAATGAGACTTCCAATCAACTGTACGAATGTCAACTACTTTTGATTAAACGAATTTTGGATCGCAACCTTGGAAACGAAAACTCTGGACGGGCAAGTATACCCTTCTGGATGGATACACTCGTGATTCCTGTCGATTCAGCGGAAACGAAAGATGTTCTGGCAACGCCTAGGAACCAAGCCACTGACCTCAATGGACTTAAAGCAAAGGCTATACAGCAAATTGAGAGGGTTTTCGCCAGATCTAAATTCACAATCGTGCTCGACAACGGCCTCTCAAGTATTAATGATATTGGATACTCATACCATACTGGTATGACCATATTAGCCAGTGGGTGGATGAAACGACTTTGGACCCTACAGGAAGCTTTCTTAAGCAAGAGACTTATAATTTCCTTTGCTAATGGCAGCGAAAAAGATGTTGATCATTTACTTAACAAAGAAATGGAAGAAGAGAACGGAAATCCGCACTCAAATTTAGTGTGCTCCATCAAGCGTCACCTTGACGAAAGTTTGATGCGGACAGAAGCGCTTTCCATAATGGACTACCACCAAAAAGATTCTGATGAATATGGAGGAAGACTCGATGTAGAAGGATACTCCCGTATAGTTCACGCCTGGAAGGCAACGCGCTGGCGAGTAAGTTTTGCTATTCGCTGAACTCAAATCTCTACATCAGGTGATTACTCTAATACTCTAGTTGAATTAGACAACAAGCAATCCTGCGCATGAAACTATTGCATTGGCAATGATTTTAAGCCTTCAATATCCCCAAGCTTCTATTACTAAGGCAATCTCTAAGAATGTGAACGATAAAGATCTGGATGAGCTCATGGTGACATTCTGGGAGTTATATGTCAGAAGATTTGGAAGCTCTATTCCTTCTGGTATCATATTCTTTCCTGGAAGCAAAGTCAAAAAGTCAGGGTATGGATGGGCGCCGCGGACATTTATGAATGTATTCGCGACACCACACCCAGACCCAACGCCAATCATCAATGATGACAGCTATGACCCCGAAACTTGGAAAGTAACTGAAATGAATTCAGATTATGGGCTTTCCGTAACCTATCCTGGCTTCCTGCTCCATACTTATAATAATTCGATTCGAGACAAGATCCTGCAAACCAATCTAGGGGGTTCTCCTTTTACTTTTCCTATCAACAGGTCTCTTCTAGAATGGTGCATCATAAGCCCGACCGAGGATACAACTGATCTCTTTATTAACACTCAACGAGAACGGTTAGACAATCTAGCGATAATTCTCACGCGGCCAAATCCAAGAGCAACTCCGAAAGAGATTGCGCTATTGGTAATGATTCATAACAGAATCCCGGATGATGACCCGGGACTCCTCAGACTAGGAAATACCTCCAGACAAAAGTATTGTTGTTATATCATAAGAAGAGTTTATATACAAAGGAACGATTCACCTCCTACCAGAGAAGAATTTATACGAAAGGGTGACAACATATGCATAGGAGAAGAAACAAGGATAAACCAAAAATGGCTCATCGATAGTTTCAGTGGACAAGGGGGGTCACTACAGAGGGAGGCACAAGAAAAACCAAGCTTTCTTAACAGAGCTGTTACCATGACTTTCGATCTGTTCCGGCGGCCTTTTAATATGACATAGAATAATTTGATCACATGCCATCATTCAACCAATTCATTGTCATCTATACTTCAATATCATAATGCACCTAAGTTGAAGACCACTATCAAAAGTCTTTCTTTGTTTCCCCTTATACTAAGACCATTCTGGAGAAATTGAAGGATTATGATCCGCTGGTTTATTTGAAATTGGGGTAAGTTCGGACTGCAAAGTAACACATGTTGGCTTCATTTGACCATCCGTAGTCTTCAGATCGATGTGCGTAATTGGCAGTTGGTGCTGATATCTGAAAGTCGTACTCGCTAGATCTGCCTCTTCCAAAAACGGATCGCTTCCTAGTGGGTCATGTGAGAGTTCAATTTTCCGTCGTTCCTTGGGAAAGCTAGATGCGTCTTGTTCGAGCATGGAACCATGTTGACCGGTAGGATTGAATTGACTTCCAGTCAACAATGCGTTTCGAGGTTGCGCCAGAGGAGTACTTTCCTTCAAAGTAAGTTGTTCGGATATACACTGGCCCTCGTGAAGAACCTGTGCCCTTGTTGAACCCCTTTGATCCTTCCGCATTCTTTCATTTTTCTCATATTCTTCAAGCCTTTGATCCCACCATGCTTTCTCATCTTCCGCAAGACCACCTGGGAAGAACTCTTGCAGCAATGTTCTCCCGCATTGATATTTAACTTGTAGATACTGAACTGCATCAATAGCCTTCTCACGGAGAATCACATCTTTCAAGGTAAATCTTGGCTTTGTATGACTCTGCCCGCTCGTAAATGCAATCAGGCTATTCTGAGCCAGTCCTAGCCCGCCGATAGCTAGTAGAAACCATGAGTCACTCGTTAAACCGGCCACCGTTAGCAATAGTAATATGGAAAGAATGCATTGTGCAATGCATATGATGCAAGTAATCCACAGCCCTATTGGGATACCACGACAAAGCTTGGAGCTTCGAGAGCCTAGTCTTTGGTTCTTAGATTGAGGCTCGCGGTGGCCTTTTTGACGTGATGACCCAGATGTTAATTGAGGCTTATCCCAGAAGTCTTCGTTTCTCGGACTGCTGGATGCTGCAAATTCTTCCAAGTCTGAACCACCATCGTACCCCCTGATAATCATCACATCTCTTGAGCCATAACCAGCACTGAGGGCAATTGTTTTCTGAGATTGTTGTCGATTAGGAATTTTCTCGTTGTTCCATTGTGGGAGCGAGGCGAAACATAACGCAAGCACAGTGCCAGCTGACGTGATAAGTAAAATCCCCCAGTTCCTAAATAGAATAAGAGGTATTACCGCGATTCCAAATTGAATTCCCATAATAAAGAATGCCGACAAAGTGCGAATAAAATTCCAACATAAGCTATGAGGAATCTCAGAAGATCTTTCTTCATCGTAAATCGCAATCCGGATATCCTCTCGATGAAGACGGTATCGTCTTGACATAAACGTCTCATGGTTTCTCAAGATGTTTCCGATGATCCAATTGCGATTCACAAGAGAGGATCCCGCGTCAAGATTAAAGACCTTGGTAAAGAAGTCAGGTTGTGGCAACAAGCGTCCATCAGCCAGTACGCCATTCAAGGCAATGAAATTGTAGGAGACCCAGCCGAATGAAAAGCATACTGGCAGGTGTAAGGGACCCTGACTTTTCGCAAGAGCCTTTTGTATAATGCTTCCTCCGACAATCAAGAGGATTGCAGTCGCATTGGCCGGGTTCGTCCATTGTGTAGAAAGTTCGTAAACGGTCGTCGACATGAGAGACGCTTGTCGATGTATAATGGTGAAATGCTGGTCGTTTTGGATGATCGTATTCCTGTTTCATTTCACAACTGGAATATATTAGCTAAATAGGACAGCTTTCCAATCTATTGTAGACTGCTTCTACTATGAAAAGTAGAAAAGTAGCTGGGAAATGGGAATTTGTGCGGGGTAAGAGTCATTAGATTCTTCATTCGGATTAGTCATTCAAAATCTGTGGTACAAATGATTAATATCGCAGCCGGACTTTCCATAATCCAAAGGAAATATGTGGCTGAGGCATATCCAATCAACAGTGGCCAGTCGCATAAGATAATGCATGTGTGAGCGCACGCGTTTTACTAATAAAAGGCTCTTAGTTATGAAATCTAAATAACCAGTTTTCCGATGCTATAAAGTCCATCCGCTTCCATTTTGAGTTGTACTTGCCTGCTGTTGCAGGACGGTCCCATTGGTGTAGTATTTCAACCAATGTGCAAGTCAACATATGGCACCAAGGTAGAATGATCAATACCTGCTCCGCGTTTTTTCTTTTCCTTTCTTTCATTTTCCAAAAAATAATTTAAATAAAAGAAAGAGAAAAAAGAATAGAAAATTATTTCCATAATAAAAGTCCTTTCAGGTTATCTTAACATCTAATACATTCTAAACTATGAAGTCTGAACCAATTAAATGCTATAATTAGCTTCGTCCATGTATTTCAGCATGTCCGCTGTCCACGCTGTGAGACGTTTTCTTTTCCTGATATGCTGCTTGCTGTTCAACCAATTGCGACTCTAAATCTCCTTCAGTAGATTCGCCACGCAAATTAACGTGGTTGTCCTTTTTACCATGACCCACAAGTGATGCTTTAAGTCGCATGGCAAGGGGCTTGAGGAATGGAAGGCAAACACAAGAAATAGCCGATGTGATTTCAGCAACCGACCATAGAGCCGGAGTCACATTCCACCATGTGATATCTTTGCGAATGTGTAGCCATTGCAGCCGAATGATGGAGACGATAACAGTGCTAAGACATGGTTTTGTTAGCCCGCTACAAGTAACGTTCGTTATCATTCGACTCACAAAAATCCCAACCCAAAAACGCCCATGAGGTAGATTTTTTGGCCACGCGGAAGCTTGAGTTTCCACAAATCTGGAAGTGGGAGTATCAAAACAACCATATCGCTGACGAGATTGAAAATTCCGTTAAAGTACCACCAAACTATTACGTTTGACATGCACTTTCCTTGAATCCTCTTATCCCATACGGCCTCCAGGGGAATGCATTCCACAAAGATTCCAATGAGCTGAGATATTGCCCATAAGATGGTAATGACAATAGCTGCGATGCAGGCGTTTCGCATTTCAGAAATTGATAGCAATCGGAAATAGTGCGTCAAAAATGTTAATTTGATGAGGATCAGAGCCATAGTATAGGCCAGTATGGATATCCAAAATGACTGTATGACAGGATAAGTTAAGCAGAATCAACAAGAAGCCGGGGTGTCTTACTCTTAGAAAGAGGACCATGGTTTCATCTGGCACTGTAGATTGGTGTCTTCCAAGACCATATCGGGTCACTATCAAATATTAGCGATTGAATAGAAAGAATTCGTTGACTACTGTATGGGCACTCACTCGAAGCTACGGTAACGCCACAAGCTACAATACACGCCTTTGTACAGTTTTAGCAAATATTCCATGTCTGTCATTGTGTCGGATTCGAACACACCCATGAGGCGATGGCGAAGGCATCATCAAGCTTGAACTGTCGGACGAGCGTCCTGCTCACAAGACGTAGCCCAACCATCAGTGTAGCGATGCATAGTAGCAGTATAACAACCCCAATGACCACTGGCGCCTTTGTCTGAGAAGACTCCAGCAAGGCCTCCGTCGAGGCCATGGTTCCTCAAATGCGCACAGTTGGAAGGCCGGTGGCGCACACCGTTTCAAAGATGCAGGACACCATCAAAAGCAATGACTGCGGGGAGGGTCCCAGGCAAGCTAGCCCTGGACTTCGAGGTCGGAGAACTGAGGGATTCCGGTTCGTCGGTGGGAGCGCTGGGCCGGCTCGACCTAGCTAGGCTAGGCGGAGGACGGGCGAATTCTCTCAATCAGGAGCACTTTGAGGCAATTGATTGAAAATGAAGGATCACGGCGTTTCAAATGCTCGGTCGGAGAAAGCTGACTGACCCCTTTTATCATCCTTGTTCGGCCATCCCAACTTGGCAAGCCACACACGGCACAGGTCCAGCTGACCAATCAGCTGACCGTAAACTCAGCGTGTCTCTCGATTATAGCGGCCATCATCAAAATGTCTCACTCTGGCGCGTTAACAGAGGCGGGCCGAGGTGCGAGGAAATTGTCAATACACAAGGGAAAAGTCCGTAACCATGTGCCATGGAGCGCTATCGGATGGCGCGTAGCGCATAAATAGTGGGTACAGCTGTGCAAGACTAGGACTGGTTGAGGTCCAGACTGCATCTCACTGGAATGTTGGACTTGTAAAAGAACACAAACCATTCCACGTTGAGTCGCAAACGTTGTCGCCCCTGTATCATTGGGAATAGCGAAACTCTCTATTGAACCATGCACGCTTCCAGAATTTTTGCCACCAATGTCTAAACTATGCCGACGTTCCGGGTCTCCTCGGTGTAACTTTAATCACGTCATATTTACGAATGCCAATTCTGTAGAAAACTAAGTAGAATGCTTTGGTTAATCATCCATCCCACCCATTATTCTGTTAATTATTTCTCGGATTTTTCCGGGACCTAGAAAGTGAGGTGGCTATCAGGTATACCAAAGTGCTCGGAGACCTCGAACATATTAAAACCTAGGTGTACCCAGGGCGCGAATCAGCACCTGGGGGTAGGTTTTGCAAGAGTGGTTCATGTCCCCTAGTGGTCTTCACTTAGGTCCTCAGCAGCTCTTCTGGCAATACAGAGAGAAGGATGTGGCCCTGGTCAATCCATATGGTCTCAATATCAAGGTACCCTGTACATAATTCCAATCCAATTACATCAATATCCAGGGACAGCTGAGAGGGCGATGAGCGGCTCAGAAGATTCAAGCATCAAACGTGGGAAGCATACAGATATACTCCCTAGTTTTGGTTGATCGAAACACACGTCATACCCTCGCCTGACCCGTTGATAAACTAATCGCATTCTTAGCCATGTTGAAATGATTCGGCGCTGCTTTTGAGGATGACTTAATAGGAGGAACATAGCGCATGCTCTTTCGAGAAAAATCTACTCAGACAAGAACGGGAAGACAATGGAGACATATTGCAATCAAAGGCGCAAAACGAGACGACGCTACCACGCGTCGAGTATCAAGACGAACGGCACTTGATAATTTTGCCATGAGGCTTTTTGCTTATCTTCAATAGCATAGAAACCAAATACAGAGGGACAGCGTGTCTTTCAAACCTAGAGATGTAGAATACTAGACAATGGAGCTGAACAAATCGACTAGTATGAGACGGTTTATAATCCGAGATAATGACTTCCAAAGTAATTTGGATTTATTGACCCTGCAGGCGTAAGATCCAGTACTCGCTTAGAGGTTCCAGGCCAACTTCAATCTTGGTTCCCAGTAGTCTCCCTTGACAGTCTATGTCTGGCATGTCATAAAAGCCTTTTGTCCCGCTGCTGAGGAGCGAACGCATCTAAATACAGGAGTTGAAACTATTTCCAGTGAATGAAACCCGAAGGATATGACATATTCATGATCATGTATCATTAATAGAGAGTGTCAAGACTATGACTTGAAGAATCGACTTTCCAACATCCTCCACAGCACATTGCAGTCGTTTGCACAACAAGGCGCAACATGGCGACAACGATCTTGACTTCAGGTTTTGCCCTAGAATCTGATATTTTGGAGAATTTCGTCTGTCTGCCAATAGTCCGTTCTCTCTATACCAGCCTTCTGCGCTACTTCGATTTGAGTGCTTGTTGGGTAACTCTTGTTGGCATTGCTGGCAAAGGCAAACTGCGGGACAATGCGGACCGGCGAATTGACAACATCGCCCAACGCACCGTAGTTAGGCCAGAAGGGAGCAGTGGACAGCTTCTCCCTATTGGGATCTCCGGTTCGAATGAACGAAGACAAGTAAGCTCGGAACTCGAGCGCAATACTTCGTTCAAAGCTTGTCATTTTATCAATGGGATAATTCAGATAAGAGTTATCCGCAGAATGCTCCACGGGTGCCAGTGGGTAGGCCCATTTCGCGTCAGTACGGCCGACAGCTGAACTCATGGTTAGTTGTGAGTCAGATCCGTGCGTAACTCTCGGAAACTTACTGGGTGCATTGAAGCGATATGTCCAGACCTTCTTTGGCCCGTGTCTGGCACTCATGTATCGACCCACTAAACGCTCACTGCCAAAGATACCAACTTCGCCAAAGAGGCCCAGAGCCATCCAGTAGGCTCGGAAAGCACTTTCAAAGAAGTTATCTGGAGCAGAAGACGCGTAGGTTGCGTTGACAGGATAGAATTTGGCCACCTCAATCACTTGTTGGTCAGTGAGATTGGTGAGTCGGTTCGTGCTGGGGTCGAGCTTCGTTGTGTTTTGGGGCATTGGGTTTTCTTGAGAAGCGTTAATGTAACCACCGAATCCTTCATCTGTCGTAGATCCAGCGATTATAGGCACGTTGAGGATCTTGCCCTTTTTAAATAGTTGCGTCACAGAGTCGGTCAATGTGACACCATCGATGGTAGGGCCAAAGCTTCCTTGGTAACCGAATACCTGACCCTTGAAGATTCTAATTCTAAGAGTTAGTATGAATCGGGGCTCTGATTAATTCAAACATTAGCTGACGCACCCTTCGGTTCCAATGACGGTCGAGAAGCTCCAAAACGCCGTCACGAGCTCTGCTTCGGTGAGATTGCGGAAACACGCCAATTGATCATGGCCGGTTGTACAGTTGAGGTGGCTGAACAAAGCTGCGTTGCGGAGCTTAAGCTCCTCAGTGTTAAACATTGGCTCGCGCTGTGCTGATCGGGAGATGACTTTTTGGAAAGCGCCGTCGTCCCGACCATCGTATAAGCCTAGCTGTGCCAACATTGCCCATGCTCCTCCGGACTGGCCCATGATGGTGATATCGCTAGGGTTGCCCCCGAAGGCTGCAATATTATTTTTAACCCAACGCATGGCCATGCGTTGATCAAGGAGACCAGCATTGGCAGATGGTAGCCCTTCATGGTTCATGAATCCGAGAATTCCCAGTCGGTAGTTCATGTTGACGGCGATGAACCTTTGATCGTGGGCCACCCAGTCTCCAAAGTCATCCTGGTCCCCTGATCCAAAGATGAGACCGCCACCCTTTGCACTTCGAGTTAGCTCGCATTATCGGCAATTACAAGATTAACCAATGATCAACTTACATGCACGTATACCACTACTGGGAGTTTGTCGCCTTTCTTTGCCTTGGCGGGTTTCCACACATACAGTTTCAAGCAATCCTCGGTCCCTACACTTCCTGATCCAAGGTATGGACTGTGTACCCCATACGGAGCTAAAGTGAATTGAAGGCAACGCTCTGGGTTGCTTGTGGCATTCATTATTGCTGAAGATTGACGGGGAAGTGGCCTTGGGGGCATAAATCGATGCTCCCTAAGCGGCGAGTCAGCGTATGGGATCCCCTTCCATGATTCCACGCTATGATAAAGTTGGTTCAAGTCAGTCAATGTAAGTTTATGGATTTCGAAACAGGTTTCAGCACTCACGTTCCGTTGTTTTGCAGGACTCCCCTATACGTTCCTGCGCGGCCGAGCGAAATAATCGGATATTTCCCATGATCAGGATTCATTGCTAGGCCTGCTACCCCGACAACCCAAAACAACACATGGAGCATCATTTTGAAACAGGAAAGGTGGACTTGGATTCTACTGATGACACGAGTTGGGTAGGCAGTATTCATCATATCACATTCCGACTACTTAAGACAAGGACTGTTTTAATATCTATTTTCCAATTGACCCCGATCATCATCAAAGGCTGTTCACCGCATACCCCCACCTCGCGTCTTCACGATCAGGACCAAGTCCAGATGCTGTCAAACCTGCGGAAGTGAAATCCGAGGACGGGTTTAATTTCCGTTAAATTAAACTTTGTTTTACCCCACGATGTGGCTTCTCTATTCTCTAGGATGGAGTAATACTTGATCCACTCTATTTACCCATTAGGCCTCCTTTGTCTCTTGGAGCCGAGTCCAGCCACAATAGACTAGGTAGAGGCAAGTTGTTGCTTATTATTCCGACCTGAAAGAGGAGTAATAAATGCAGGTCGGGCCGAATCCTGCGCCGCTGGCAAGAAGGTGCAAACGAATTGGCCAGGTCCCATTAGCACCTCAGCCTTAGCCTGCTCTGCAAATATTAGCGCAAATACTATGAGGCGACGTCAAGTGGTTGACCTCGGACACACGTCAAAGATTCGATTGAACTTGGCACCAACCGTGAAGTTTAAAATTGCGATTACATATTCCAGGTTATATCTTGGAACATACGGTTTCTTCATCAGCGTCGGCACATAGGTTGACAATTTACTAGATGAATATAATTTGCTGAAGCCTCACTTTGAATTGGCCTGCCAACAGAGAATAAATCGGCCCGTGACAACTCGCCAGGTTCATTAATATAGAAAAGTTTGACCTCACGGGAGGCGTTGATGAATGAACCGAATGCACATTAACCAACATATAAGAACAACTGAAAATCGAAAGACATAATGGCATACATTCAAAACATTTGATATATGCACATTTGTATGGACTTGATCATCATTTTCACCTACATTATAGTCGAGCTTGATCAAATAAATCGCCAACTATTGCTATTGCACCCAGAAAGAATTCCGCAACGCGGAGGAGTCAAAACTTTGCTATCAATTGCTTTGTTAAGCAGCCATGTTGAGATGTGTTATTAGTAACCAGGAGAGAAAGAAAAAGACTAAAAGTCATTAACCAATGCGGGAAATAACTCCGTGGTGGATCCTCGGGAAATGATCCCGTGGCAATCCTTGGCTTAGAAAGTAACCTGTGCAAACAACTCAGGAGCATCAGCATCTTTAAAACTTATATCTGTGTAAGTTATATGTCCAGAAACGGTACCAAATTCATTTCACTGTGGTTCAAACCTGAGGCAAGTAGAATCGATATTGCGTGTGTCCTAGAATATTTAGGGTAGACAGGACCTAGCTCAAGAGCACGTTATTATTTGAAACATCTCACCAGTATCTGTTGTTTACTCCTTAGTTTTGACATCAATGTGTGTGATGGGCATTATACTCGGACCATTTCTACTCCCCATACACCATAAATAAGGGACAGTCTTAACGGTTAAGAACAATCGTGGCTTGCAAACAATGCCGGCTCTCCAAACGACGGTGGGCTTTTTACCTTTAAAAAAAGAGAGAGAAAAAAACACTTCAGAGGTTCTGACACCCTAAAACATTATTATAGTTGTGGCGGCAATGTTTCTTGTGGAATATGTTCATTCCGGGGACTGAACTGCGAATAGGACACTATCCGACAGACAAGACAGGAGCATCCATTGCCAAATGACGTAGAAAGTTATGGATTGACGTTTGACCTCCCAATCGCGTCTCAGACAATCATAACGAAGCTTCTTGAGAGGTTCAACCCCCCACCCTTCCATGTAACTTTGACAGCAAGCTAATGCAACAAAGATCTTTCGCTGTCGTTGCTCCCCGTTGGGGAATCGTGCAACAGGACGATATTGACAAAAGTCCCGACGTATCTCCAATATTGTCACGTTCAGTTTGCCTCATTTCCGCCCATGCCGTTGGTGTTGAAGAGAGAGGTTTTGCTCAAGATGTTGCCGTTTCTATTCGGCACTGCTTTGAAGCCTACGAGATACTTTGCTTTCCAACTTTGGCATCTCTACAATCTATTCTACTACTGTTAACCTCGTCTCTATTCTCCCAGCTCTCCGTCATCACGGCTTCTGCCTGCCGCATGGCCTTGACTTTGGGGTTGCGCAGATCGCAGAACGACAGGCCTGAACTGTACTGGCCGTGCATCATTGCAGCGCGTTGGCAAGTTTTGAAGTCTTCGTCTGGTGGGGCCCCTGGTCGACCCTGTTTCGATCTTGAAACTAAACCATCTGAAGAGCCCGATGTAACCTGGTTCCTCGGGGTAGTATACGACATGCTTGCCTGCACTGAGAAAAGCAAGGCAGCAGCTAGTCTACGACAAGGCCCGTCGAGTTCAGACGCAAACCCGACGGTAACGTATTTCTCACACATCCAGAACACAATCAATGACGCGACCCATCGTCAGCTTCTCGGGTTAATTGACAAGCATCTATCTACTAAAGTTCCTGCGGCGCAATTGGCTGCAATAGACAGCCGCCTGAGCCCAGCATTTGAGTTGAATGTTTTCTTCGAAATGAAACGGGGCATGGCGGCTCTGCCTTAAGAGTTCATCGAGGCGCGAGACAAGGGGTATCGGGATCTAAGGCAAGCAAAGGCACGCCGCACACAGCGATACCATCAATTGAAATCTGGTTGGGTGCTTGATGCGAATTTGTCGAGTCATTTGCCGCCAGCTCTGTTTCAGCCTCTGGTGGGGGATAGGCTGAATTTGGCCGACACGTTATTTCCCATTAGTGATTCGACGCCACTTTATGTCGGCGCGAGTACGGATATCGTCTTCACTATTTCGGAACAATAGTGATTTAAGATCTAGCCTCGACCTTCCCAATTTCAACACGGCCATTGAAGCCTGGCGCAGCTGGAGAAGAACATCTGAGTCGTGCCTTTGTTAGCTCCATGTGGAGCAGGGCCCAGAATGAATATTCGGGAATAAATTCCGTTAATGACGTGTTTTTGGCGAAGGCGAAAACAAGGAATGTGATTAACGCAACAACTATTTATAATGCCAAAGAGAATACTACCTCGTAGGCTTTCAGAGCCGCATTTACCGAACACACGCTATCTTGGCATTTACAGCAACACAACATGGCCGACGGAAAGAACAATCATCGCTTCACCTTCCCACAGCTAACCTACGAGTCAACGCCAAACTTTCAGTCATGCATCAAAGTTTCCGTTTACTTCAACAAACTAGAGTCAATCGATCATGAAACCTTTTTCCGCCACTGGCGAACGGTACATGCGGACTTGGCTGCTGCGACCAAAGCCTTTCAAAACCACATAGTCCGATACTCTCAGGTATGCATTTTGACACCTGCCTTGCGTCGGTTTAAATTGCGAGAAACATCCTTGAACGTCATTTTTAACAACTGCTTAGCATCATCAAACGCCAGAAATGAAAGAGAGGGCAAGGTCTCTGGGCGAGAATGTTCTGGAATACGACGCATGCGCCGAGCTCTGGGTGAAGACTTGGGATGATTGGCTGGCATTTTCCGGAAGTGAAGAGTACGCCACTGCCCTCAACGCGGATTGCCAAAGCTTCATGTCTCTACCTATGACATACATGGTGGGGTACGAGAACCTTGTAGTTGGGGAGAAGGTGTCTGCATTGGGAGGGACTGATGGTCTCGTGTTCGATAAATAAGTTGCAGGGTTAACAGACATTTGACCATAACAAGAATATTATCATCAGTTAGAAATATAAACGAATTTGAGTTAACAATGGCTTTGGCTAGACATTCTCGTCCTCCTAGCATTGGAAATTGTTACAAACGTGATGATTAGTTCTGACAAGAGGAGCTTCATACGATCTCAATGTTGGTGGAACCTTTCAGGTAATTCAGGTCAGTTATACCATTTGATTTGGAGAGTACAATTTGCCTCCGTGGATTCCGCTACCTCGGTTAGTACGCATCGAATGATTGCAGCCTTGGTTCGCGGAAATCAGATTCCGATCAAGCCGACATATTCAAGGGAACAATCCACCATGTATAGCCTGTCTCGAATTAGATTCTGGAAAAAGTTCATACTTTGGACTGCGTTTTAAGAAAACATTAAGGGATCTCGAAAGCCGTGCCGGGTTACATAATCTCGACAAGGATGGAGCAGATTATTGAATCCAAGGCAGCAGCCAACCCTGCAGAGTCCAAGGTATGGTTTGTCACAGGCTGCTCAAGCGGTTTTGGTCGTTGCCTTATTCCAGTCATTTTGTCTCGAGGAGACAAGGTGATTGCCACAGCCCGCAAGCTCTCCAATCTATCATATGCCAAAGACCAGCAAAATGTCAAGACACTAGCTCTTGACGTGACGGCTTCTCAAGATGAGCTGCATAAAAAAGCTGCCGAGGCCCACTCATTGTTTGGCATGATTGATGTTCTCGTTAACAATGCTGGATACGTCTTGTCTGGGGTATGGGAAGAACTGAGGTAAGTCCCAGCATGGAAACTCGAAAAAGCCTCAAAAGTGCTTAGCTAACCGTCATGGTACTGAAAAAGCCCTGAAAATGTAATGGACGAGTTTCAGGCCAACTTCTTTGGAGCCCTAAATCTTACCAGGACTGTTCTCCCCTTCATGCGAAGCCAGAAGTCCGGCACGATCCTCTTCATGGGAAGCATTAGCGGTTGGCATGCTGTAGCAGCAGGGGGTGCGTACAGCGCCTCCAAGTTTGCACTAGAAGGTTTGTACTTTCCAAAGCTTGCCCAATCACCAACGCAGTCGATCCTACTTGTAAGTCCCCGGAACTTTTGCCTTACTAATTCTGGCTATGGTTAGGAGCTGTTGAGGCTCTCTCCAAGGAAGTCGCCCCATTGGGCATACGCGTCCACATCTTTACTATTGGACGCTCTCGGACAAACATACTCCAGAACAAGAGCAACAAAGCCACCACGAACGCGGGAGAAGGCTTCTCAGATTATGATGGCATCAAACAAAAGCTGGCAGAGATTCACGCTGCCACACAGGGATCGCAGCCTGGTGATCCCCAGAGAGCAGCTGAGCGAATCGCGGACATAGCGAGGAAAGAAAATATTTCACCAGACCAAGCAGCCAACATACCAGTCAGGATACCACTGGGTACGGAAGCTGTTGCCGTGATGAGACAGAAATGCGAGGACACTCTGGAGCAATTGAGAGCGTGGTCTCAATTTGGGTCAAGCACGGACTTTGACGACAATGGGGAATTGCCCAAATATTACAGGTGATTGACTTGTCTAGAAAAAAAGGGTTCATATGATGTATTTTGGGAGTTTTAGTATTCTGAATTCGGAATATTTGATCAACGCATGGAAGCCATCTTACTAGCCTTCCGCCTTCATCAGCTCCGCCCCCCATGATCGATACAGGGGTTCCGCAGGTGCCGGTATGCTATAGTCTCGAGCCTACTTAAAAACCTTATTGAGATAACCAAAGATAAAGACACCCTTGCAACCCTCACAAGAGAGCAGAGACCCGCAATGATAGCGAGGGCTTGCAAATTTTCTATAGCGTCCTCCTTAACGATTAACCTATGGCCCTGCACTAACTTTGGTGCCATGTACGAAAGTAAACTAGTATTCTTGAAGCTCTGAACTTTGGAATCGGAGACCATGAAAAGGCCAAGTGTCACCATGCACACGACAATCCGTAGGTGAGCGGCTCAAAGTGCTTTAACGACACCTGGCATGGAGTCGGCCCATGTTCATAGCGATATTGAACCACTATGGAGCGACACAAGGGTTTCTTCAACACGGCTGGAGTCTCAATCTTATCGTAGAGAATCATATATTTGTATTTTGGATAAGTGACGACGCCGAACTATCTCATCCAACGATTAAATTTCCAAGCTGCCTAGCCATGCAAAGTCTAGTCCACTTTAAGCCTTCACTGGCTCGTATGCATCGCTGAAAGGGTAGTCAGTATACCCTATAAGTGACTTGGGGGTATAAAAAGTGGCCCTGTTATAGGGGTTGAGTTCTATGCCCTTCTCAATTCTGACGGGAAGGTCTGGGTTTGCGATAAACAATCGGCCAAACATGGCAATAATCTTCTTGTTGGGTAACTCCTCGTCCACAAGACGACGTGCAGAATCCGGTTTAAGTCCGCCAGCAACCAATAGCGGGCCATCCCACAGATTGTACGCGAATTCGAGACTTTCGGCCCCATCAATATCAAGATTTCCCGCTACCCTAGACTCAACGAGGTGTAGATAAGCAATGTTGAGCTTGTTGAGCTTTGCAATAACATCTGAGAACTGAGGTACTGGGTCGTCCATCTTCATGCCATTGAATGGAATCCAAGGGCTAAACCGGATGCCCGTCTTCTCTGGACCAATCGCAGCAGCAACCGCGGACACAAGCTCGACAGCAAAGCGAGAGCGGTTCTCGATGCTACCGCCGTACGCATCGTCACGTTGGTTGCAGCGGTCTTGGAGGAACTGGTCGACCAGGTAACCGTTTGCACCGTGAATCTCCACACCATCAAAGCCGGCGGCGACGGCGTTCTTTGCGGCAGTCACATAATTGCCAATCCTCTGTTGAATTTCGTCGACACTTAGTTGCTTAGGTGTAGGCGAGGATTCCGAGACGGGCAACGTAGAGGAACTAACAATGGTGAAGCCCTCTTTCTCCGCAACCTCTGGGTTTGCAGCACGGCCAAGAGACCACAGCTGGCAGAACACATAGCTGCCCTTGGCATGGATTGCATCTGTGACCTTTCGCCAGGCGTCAATCTGCTGCTGGTTCCAGATGCCCGGTACGTTGGCGAAGCCGCCGTCTTCCACGGAGATGAAAGTTCCCTCCGAAACGAGCAGGGTTCCAGGAACAGAGCTGCGCTGGGCGTAATACTCAGCCATCATGTCCAGTGGCACATGGTCATCTGATGCACGGAAGCGAGTTAGGGGACACAAGCCAATGCGATGCTTGAGCTCGATGTTTCCCACGGTGATGGGTCTGAAGAGCCGGCTGCTAGTCATCTTAAGTGGCGTAGTTAAGAATTGTACAGTGAATAAGGCGAGTATACCATAGCAGGTCTGATCTACAACTAGGTTCCAAACCAGCCGTTTCCATCTTTTTAAACTTGATCCAAATGTGGAGCTATCGACAAGGCTAGGCCTCCTTTGCTTACACGACTGGGATTCCACTCTACGAAGATTAAGCCCAGTGAAGCCAAAAAAGTATCATAGATTTGTAAGCCTAAACCCAAGCGCGGTTTTAGAAGCGCTAAAATGAAGCCGCCTGAAGGACATTGTCATGTCATGTGTGGAACTTGACTCGCATCCCAGCCCACCCGGAATCGACTCCCGAGCTACAATCCGGCCAAGCCGTGCCGCGGAAATAGATCCCGTGCTCAAAGCCAACCCCACCATGAAGCCGCCGCCCGGTTCTCTCATTGGTTACTCTACGAATCACACCTCAGAGTAAAACGAGCTGGAGTCAAAGAAGGCTGAGGTTGTTACGCCAGCTGATTTGTGAGTGGCCAAAAACGACGATTCGGTCTTTTTTAAGCTTAACATCTCGAACAAGTGAGTTGCCCAATGGGGTATATTGTAACTGCTAGCCGACAGAATGCTTTGACCTTCGTCTCCAGAGAGGATGTGCGAGGTGGCCCGACCCTTTGGTTTGATGGATGGTCTGGATAGTTAGGCTTGATGGGTATCAGAGAAGCTTCTTAGTACATATGATAGATGTGATGCTCATACAAGCGGTCTTTTTTTCTCATTGTGCTAAACCAGTTGTGTGAGACTTAAGGGCATTGTAGATGATGCCCTACTTGATGGATCATTGCCATAGCAAGGCACATACATGTAAAAGATGCAGACGGGCAAGACATAAATTCTTAGCACTTTATTTAGCGTGATACATCTAAAAACCCCAGTCCATAGTCGTGAGATTCCCGTCTTCTACGGTTACAGATCTATACCTTCAGTCTTTGGATAAGATGCTTTACAAACTCGGGTTTTCCCAAAAGGTAGTGCTGACTGAGGCCAATACCAGCGGCCAGTAGAACCGTCTTGTACAGCAGAGACTTATTTGAGAAGTTTCTCCACGCCTTCTTCAACACCCACCAGCCAGATCCTCCAGAGTAAGTAAAGTCTTTCCATTTGGGGAACAGAGTAGCCTTCCAGAATGAGATTGCCAAGCCAGGCCAAGCCGCAGAGTTGCGACCGGCTTTGTTGATGTACCAGTTGCTGCATCCGGCAGAGAAGACGGTCTCGGACAGCACGCGGTCAAGGTCGGCGATGAATTCGTATTCCGAATCTTTCTTCACCTCGACCACATCGGCATAGCCATCAATCACGGGTTTCACGAGCACTGACATGATGTACGCAACTTGGACTTCGATGGCGTAGATGACGGAGTTGAAGGCGGGGAACGTGTTTGGACCGAACCTAGGTGGCACAAAGTTAGCAAAGCTTCGAGAGGTTTCTCATGGGAAGCAATGAATGCTTTATCGTTGCTTACAGGATCGCAAAGTTGGGATGGTTGTGAACGAATGTGCCCATATACGCTTGTGCGCCTTGATGAGCATCCCATTGGGCGTGGAGGCTGGTTCCTGTCTTTCCGACGATGGCCATTGGAGTCAAGAAAGATTGGACATCGAAGCCTGTTGCGAGAATGACGGCGTCGAAGTCCTCCACCTTTCCGCTCGAGCTAACAAGCCCCGTTTCGGTGAATTCTTTGATACCTTCAGGAAGTAGTTCCACATTGTCGCGGTGCAGGGTAGCCAGGTAGCCAGGGTCATAGATCCTCCGCTTGCACCCCAGCGGGAAATCAGGAAAGATGAAGCTATGGTACTTGGCTGGAGCCTCACTGCGAATGTACTCTCTAGCTTCTGCCTCGATCGCCAGTCGCTGTCTGACCTGCTCCTTTTTAGCGCCGTAGACGCTTGCCAGCTGGTCCGTCTTCAGGAACAGGTTGAGGCGATGGTATCGTTGCCAGAAGGGTACAATGCCGAAGCAAAGCTTGTCAAAACTGTTGAAGATCTTGTTCGGCCGCGGGTGGTACCATTGCGCACTGCGAGCGTACTGGGTGAGCTTCTTGACCCCGGGAGCAATGGACGGGATGACTTGAGCGGCGCTACAACCATTTCCAATTACGGCAACCCTCTGGCCTACCCAGTCGAATGTGTGATCCCACTCTGCAGTGTGGAATATCTTCCCCTGGAACCGATCCATTCCAGTAAAGTTGGCTTGTCGTGGCCGTGAGAAGCCACCGACGGCTGACAGGAGCAGGGTGCATTCTTTAGTGAACTTTCGGCCACTGACGCGGTCGACAAAGTGGACTTTCCAGTGGTCATTGTTCCACTCTGCACCGAGGCACTCGCTGTTTAACCTGAAGTGTTGACGCAATTGGAATTTGTCCACGGTCGATCCAATGTCTAGTATCTGAATTAGCCTGGTAAGGGTATGGCAACGGAGCCTTGGGGATCGGGGGCGGCTACATTGGAGGATTTCCTGTTGATCTGCCAGTTCTTGGGTCCAGTTCGCGTTCAGGTTAAAGCTGAAAGAGTAGAGGTGGATGGGTACATCAGAGCCGCTGCTGCTGGATTAATTGGAGCTCGAGTGACAATGTTAACGTGGGGGAGAAGGCGCCTACCATCCAGGGTATGTGTTCAATTTCCAAGTTCCACCCAAAGCGTCCTCCCTTTCATAAATCTATTCTTTTTGTCAGTAGGTCGGATAATGGTGGACATGCCAAGCATATGGATCGCGTTACACGCCTCAAAGTTTGAGTAACCAAGCTTATACTTTAGGGAATGGGCCATAGCAATGGCAGCCACTCCCCCACCAATGATGATGGTGTTTGGTGAAGGCATGGTGGAGAGCTGAAGAAGGTCTAGCGATATACACAGGAGGAAGAAGGGTGCAAACAAGGACAAATCGAGTCAAAACAAAAATGGTGACGAGGAAGGCGGCAGACGAAATTTCACAAGAGTTTGATATGTACTTGGACTGCTGAAAACTTTGTTTGTGGGGAGCCAACATGGGTTGGATGCTTGGGACGCAGATACCTCAAGTTCAATCTGTCGGATTGTGTTTTAGATTACTATTGATTGCATACATGAATTTCCTCGGACAACTTAGCCACAGAATCATCCGTCTGACCAAGGTAAAGGGATTCGGATTTGGGGTGAGGGGTTCACATTGGAGTAAGACCAAGGTGGTGTCTGCCGTAGCCCGACTCCGTGGAATTCTAATCCCGACGTGGTCTAATTCTCCCAGTGTCCTCCATCTCATAGGGAAAAGGGGGGAAGGCGGGGGAAGTGATTAATAAATAACATAATTTTTAATTTTATTTTTTTTGAAAAAAATTAATAAAACAAAAGAGATAAGAGCGACGTCAGCCCGTTCCGAGTATAATGAGATGACCGCGGCCGGGGGGGGGGGGCATCTGATATTCGCGTACACGCTCCGCGCCATTCGCTAGACGAATGGATACGTGCGTTGCGGGGTCATGACCGCCAAATTTGTTAGCGCATGATGATGCTCCCTTATCGCTGCGGAGTGTGGCACATGTAGCTAACCCAGCCATGGATGAAGATGGACTCGATCGACGCCTCAGCCTTGGTCTTCTCCACACTGGAAGGAGAAGAAGAACAAGAACAAGAACAAGAAGAGGCTCGTGTATGGATGCAGTATCACGTAGCCCGAAATACACCACACCCAAGAGCCTGGTGGATACAGCATCACGTGGCCCAGAGATATGTAGATAGGCCTGCACATATCCCAGACGGGGAAGCCAGAGGAGGGACGAGGATGAAACAGTGCATGGGTGAACACGCGTGGATACTATGTAGGTAGCATCTGATATGGGGTAATCATGAACACCAGCCCAGCCCAACGCCTCGTGCTGATGCAGGTCGTGGTCCCAGAGTTTTCTCCAGAATGTAGGGTGCTAGACCCTGCACACTAGCCCACAGTCGACCAGGATGCGGGGTAGTGATTAGATGATCAATCTCCAAGTTCCAAGGCTGCATAAAACATTTGGCGAACCCACTGCTGCTCTGGTTGGTAGCTGATCCCTGGCCTTCTTTGCCATTCCGACGAGAGGAGAGAGGGCTGCTCCCCTTGCCGACAACGAGTCAAGTGAGTTATGGGTGCCAAGAAGCACGTCACAAGCGCGTGTCTCAACTGCAGACGACGCAAGGTCAAGGTGCGTCTCGTTGTCCAATTTATCATCTGTCCAAGGGAAGCCCCTTCTCTAACTGTCGCGCGCCGCCACCCAGTGCGATGGAAATGAGAACTGCTCGAATTGCGTCACGTCCAAGTTGGCCTGCGTCTACAATGTCCAGGCAGACATGAGGCGGTTGGTCTACCCCATCCATCTTTTCTGCGGGATTCCCACGACCAATGCCAACATGTCTCAACAGGATATCCGCCAAAAAGGCCATCAGTGACCTTGAGGCCCGCGTACTTCAGCTGGAGGGCGTTCTGAGGGAGCACAACATTGAGCAGCCACCCGCCACGCCCACGCTGCAGTCGCCATCGCAGGCAACAAAATCTCCATTCGCCAACAACTCTCCGTCCGAAACGAACTCGGTTTCCGACGCCCAGCCGCTGTATCCCTTGGCCACGGCCCACGTCGAGGTCGATGACGACGTCGATGCTGGAGCCGACGTCGACACCGGAGCCGAAGTCAACGTTGAAGCTGTAGCTGGCCATCATGACATCTCATCCCTCCTGGACAGCCTGGCTCACGGACCGGCCTCGGAGGCTTCCGCAGACAACGATGCCGGCTCATCGATACCCGCAGCCCCAGGAACACGTACCTCTAACCCTGATGATGGATTCGTCCTCCTCCAAACGCCAGAGCCTCCGGCATCGCGACATCTGAGAGGCCCAGCAAGCAACGACGGGACCGCAGACGATACCGAAGACGAGGACATCACCGATCTTCTCTCCAGTCGCATGGGCTCTCTCCGCATCGCAGAAGACGGCCAGCTGCGTTATTACGGCCCCACCTCCAACCTCCACGCCCATCGAGACGGATCCCAGCCCCTGTCCAGGTCGACCATTCGCAACGTCGCAACAGAAGGCGTCGAGGTCCTTCAGCGCCTCGGCTTGGATCAAGAAGTGCCTCTGGCCCTGGAGATGCACCTGGCCAAGCTCTACTTTACATGGGAAGACCCGGCAATCCACATTGTTGACGAGGAGACATTTTTTAGGGAAAAAAGACGATGGACCCTGGACGAAGAGTGTAGTCCGTATTACTCGGAGACACTCAACAATGCCATGTAAGTAGACGACATGCCCCCTCAGCTTGCGTCCGGCTGATCTGTCCCCGTCACAAAGCTGCGCCATCGGTGCTTGCATAGCTGGCGGCGAATTCCCCAACGGCCTTGAGCCTCCGGCCGAGTTCTTCTCGGCACGGGCAAAGGCCCTGTTGGATGTCGAGATGGACAGTCCAAGCGTCGCCACGGTCCAGGCCCTGGTGGTCATGAGTGCCTCAGAAGCAGCATTTACGAGGGATGCCCGGGGTTGGCTCTACAGCGGTGAGTTTCTAATTTATTCTTCCCCCGTTTCTCTTGCGTGATGTTACTATGCTTTTTCTGAAAGCAAAAAAAAATTCACAAAATTTCTTGTCGTCTCTTGATTGTGCGATTTACAATACCTGAATCTAACATCCATTTCAGGTATGGCAGCGCGCCTCAGCGCAGACCTTGGACTTCATCTAGATGTTACAAGTCACAAAAACAGTGCATTATTGACTCAGCGGGATTTGGAGATTAGACAGTCGACATTTTGGGGCGTCTTCATTCACGAGCAGTCAGTGTCCAACTCTCCAACTCGTGCGTGGCTGAATGATTTGCTCACCATCGATAGCATGTGGAGTCTATATGTCGGTCGTCCTTGGGGCATGGGTATCCGAAATGTCACAGTGCCCAAGCCAAGAAGCGAACTTGATCAGGTACAGAAACTGTTTTGGAAGCCATATCCAGCCACAAGCGGGCAGGCCGTGATACCTGACGAGGGCATTCCCTTCCCCATCCACGCATGCACGACCGCCAATATCACGATATGTGAGTTCATGAGGCAAATAAACATGACGCTGTGAGTGCCCCGTCTTGATGCAGACCAGTCGCGCTTTAACACTGCTAACTAATGTGCCGGCAGATATTCGGGAGGCGCTGTGGCCATTGAGAGCTTGGCCAAGTTCCTAACTCGGACCAAGAAGGAGCTCTTGACTTGGCACATGAATATTCCGCCGTCGTTGAGACTCGGAGACGCGTCGTCTGAAAAGCCTTATCATCCTGCTGTACTTCAGCTCCAGTAAGTTTTCGGTTTACTCAAACGCAGCCGCATCGAAGCTCAGACAATGCAGCATGCAATATTACGCGACTCTGATTTCACTCTACCGTCCGTATTTATCCAGCCAGATGGCCCGTTGCCCGGAAACCGTATGCGTGGCCGAGGACCGCGAGGCACTCCGCGACGTTCAATCAGCCTGTGTGTCGGCGGCACATAAGATATGCGAGTTGCTTCGTTGCTACCAAAGGCAGTACACGCTCCGGCGCACAAACATTCAAGTCGTTCACATAATCTTCACCGCATCCTTGGTATTCATCCACGACATTTGCATCCACAGCTACGCCGAGTCGCGCACATCGTTGAACGACTTGCAGTTCTGCTGCCACTCCCTGGGGGAGATTGGCCAGTGCTACGGCAACGCAACTCGAGCATTGGAAGTTATCATCTTAATTAAGAGCGACTGGCAACGACTGGCGATGGCTCGCCAGGCCCGTAAGACCAGCTTGAAGCGGCCCAGCTTTAGCACAACCGGTCGCCCTCCAAACCCCAACAGCGGCGATCTTGACCGCCATAAGAGGCGCTACCGCGCCTCGAGCTCTGCGGCGGGGACCGTTAGCGATGCGGGTCTTTTTATGCCTTCCCTCTCATTCAGCTCGTATCAGTCGCTGCTCGACAACCCTGTAGGGCGCAATCACACCGTGTCGGTGCCAAATGTTGGTGGCTATGTGAACGAAATGTGGGCATTCCCTGACAACCAAGACCTTACCCTGAACGAGATGACCATGCCAATGGACTGGCTGGATAGCCAGCTCCTCGAAGAAATACAAATCCCTATGCCTGAGCTCATGAACGAGGCCAATCCGGAACCTCCCAGTGACATGTGCGCCAATACAAGCTTAGTGTCTGCTCAGGCTTCGGCGATCACTGGGGAATCTGAACAGTCAAAATCTGACTCACTGGCGAATGGGTCATGAAAATATCTCCCTTTTTCCCTTTTTCCCTTTTTTCTTCTTTCTTTTTTTTTTACCGATCCATGACCACGTGACCCATATCACCCCCAGCACATTCAATTATTTGGTTCAGGTCCCTTCTGGGCTCCGATCAGTCCACGTTATTACGGAACGCTCTTCATGTTAGAAAATGATTTACGACTCTTGCCAGTCGGCTACAGTGGGAGGAGTCGTCTCAAAGAGTAATGTAACATAGTTTGCCTGTAATCGAGTCACTTAATAAGAATTCGGAATTCGGAACGACCATGTCATGGATTGGGGCGGTAGCATGAGGGTGTGGTCATTATATTGTCCATTTGTGTGCGTGCTATTTAATCACCTTCGAGGTGCCTAGCTCGGCCCTGGCCCGGTGTAATTAAGGTCGAACCCAGGCGCCGCGAGGGATCAGACGAAGCACATTCAAAAACCTATCGCTTGCTTTCTTCTTTTCCCCCCTCTCTTCTTTTTGGTTTTCTATTTTGTCATCTTCTCCTGTCTACATCTCTTGTCCAAAGAGGAGTGTCACGTGTGCGCTGTGGCAATGGAGATTCATTTCGGTGCTTAATCGCGAGCTACCGAGGAAATGCGTGCCAATGACAACAAAGACAGCTATGCGACTCGCTACTTAATCCCCATGTGCCCTCCCCTCTCTAGGTGTTTCTCCAGCCCGAAAAAGGAATAGTTACAGGCGCTGTACAAAGCCAATCACGTACCAGCCCTCATCTATTTGGAGCCCCTACACCGCGGAAATGATTCCCGAAGGCAGTGGATTTCCAGTACGGGCAGCATAGTGCGCCGCCGTTCACATATTGCTTCAGGCCATGTCCCATAAGTTTTGACAGCTACCAACAAGCTTTACCTCGGCGAACAGCATCGCTCATCCAACAGAATGGAGCAGGCTCTAGGCTCCCGATCAGCCAGGCGAAAGCTGACCCGGCGGAGGGCTACTATAGCGTGCCTAAACTGCCGAAAGAGAAAAGTCCGCTGTGATGTCACCCGCACCACCCAGGCCTGTACCAACTGTCGCTATGACAACCTGAATTGTTTCGTGCCCCCCCGGGCCTCAGCATCGTACGAACAATCCCAATTGGCTGTGACCGACCCCTGCTAACACTGTATCGTTGTAGTGTTCCGTGCAGCAGCAGTGGCATAGACATTTCACCCGACCTACCCTATACCACTGATGAGTACCTTGCCATGGGCATCTTGAGTGAAGCCACCCGCTCGGCACCCTTCAGAAAGCAATGCAACAGCCGCAGTGATGAGCAAGCCTTGACACAACCGCTGGGGAATGTCTGTTCGTCCACATCGGGTGCTACCGATGCCACCTTGCCGTCGATATCTGACTACAGCCAACCCGACGTTCCCAGCGTCATGCAGAATGAAGGCAACTTGACCCGGACGCTATCACTGGAAATAATCGATTCCGAGTCTGCCGACTCTCACTCGGAATACTCTTTGCTTTCGACGGGCAAATGGACCAGGCTGGACCCGCCAGAATATCAATTCCGAAATGTCCAACACCTCGTTTTGCACGGGTGTTTGCATATCCCCATGGAACCTATCCTCGACGAGTTTGTGCGGAAATACTTCCAACATATTCACCCCATGCTGCCAGTTGTGGTCGAGAACGACTTCTGGAAATCCCTCCCTGTTCAGTCCAATGGTGAGCCACTACCACATCAGCATGAGTCACTGCTGCTTCTTCAAGCCATGCTATTCGCTTCCTGCCCTGTATGTATAAGCTTCAGCATTTATCTTGAATATGTCAATTTACAATGCCGTAGTTTGTATCCCAAGAGGTCGTTCAAGGACTGGGATTTGAAAGCATTCGGGAAGCTTCGGCCTCACTGTACAAGAAAGCCAAGGTTAGCGACGCACCATTTCATCACGTCAGCCAGCATTCCCACGACGCTGACAGGAATTGTGTCTAGTTGTTGTATAATTCTGTTGAGCAGGTAGACCATACATCCATGGCACAAGCTTCCCTTCTCTTGACACACTGGTCTCCCTCGGTAGGATCTGGTGGCAAGCACGCCAACAGCACTTGGTTGAGCCTTGCCATTCATCATGCCAAGGCCATCGGAGCTGACCAGTACGCAAAGCCCTCAACAGATTCCGGGCACAGTTCGGCCCAGCAGCAGAAACTGTACAACATCAAAAAACGCATTTGGTGGTCCTGTGTGGTCCGGGACCGCGTCATGTCACTCTGTTTCCGGAGAAGCATACAAATATCTCAGACCGACTTCGACTTTACCTCCAATACGCCGATCGGCTGTGAGGACCTTTCCGGCGAGGTATACGCTTCACGAGTATACGACGCCAACACCAAGCGCTCCCTCATCACTATCATGACTCTCATGATGGATTTGTGCGCTACCTTAACAGATGTACTTGCTGCGGTGTATTCCAACCGGGACACATCAATGATCAACGAGCGGGCATCCTCAAAGTTGTTCATGCAGTCCCAAGAGTATAAAAAAACTTTGGAAAACTGGTCCGAAAGAGCCTTTTCTTCCTCGCCAGCCGTCGCTGACCTCCAACGCCATAATCGCCACCGAGGCGGCTCAAAGAGGGATGAAGTTGTTTCATTTGCCAATGTCCTTTGGATATACTACCAGTAAGTCACGGGCTTTGAGATGGCATGCAAGACTTTGGTGGTAACTTGTGCTTCAACCAGGTCGGCCAAGGTAGCTCTTTGCAATTACGAGATTCAGTCTGCCGTCATTTCTACGCTGGCAGCATCTCAGGGCAGTCCGTGGGTCCAGCTCACAGCCATCGAGCAGACGAGTGAGGAGCTCTGGAAATCCACTACAGCAATCACTGAGTCGCTTGAGTGGCTGCTCCGACTTCAATTGGCGCGTTGGTTGCCGGGCAGCGCGGTGGCATGTTCAGCACTGCCACTGGCATTGCACATACTCGACATGAAGATGTCTACGTTCACTGGTGCCTCTCCGCATAACTCATCGGATGCCTCCGAGAAAGCTCAAAAGCAAAATCGGCTAAATGTACTTATACAAGCTATGAGAGAGTGCCACCCCAGATTTGCAGGTGTGGATTGGATTGCGAAAACGATTCGCTACTATATGGAGTGCACGCACTTAGACCCCCAAACGTCGCTGCACTGCGACCCCATTGTGCCTAATAACTGGGCTTGGTCAAAGAGTCGCAGCCCATCGGATATACTTACTAAGAATCCCACTTACTACCTCAAAATGTCCCTGACGCTTGATTTGAGCCTAAGGAAGGACCGGCTGCCTGAAGAGATGGACTTTCCGGCGAAGCTGCGCGGGTTAATTAGCAGGACCGGCTGCTTTATGCCCGTGTTGTTTGGACAAAGGTATCTCAGCCACCGCGACCAGGAGGCAGACGTCAGTTGTGATCGTTTGCCACAGTTGGTTGAGAATATTCCGGGGTGGGTTCAAAACGACCGATCACTCTACTTTGCGCTAGAGATGGGACTGGCTCCAGACTAAAGACATATGAGATCACTCAGCTTAATGGAAAGAAAATGAAAGAAACACAAACAGACTCGTTCTCGCTTCATCACTATGGGATGCTGGGTTGTCATGACGGCGAGTGTTTTACTCTGGTCTCTGGTGCCTCACCCCATGCCTGTCCTGGGAATGCGGCATTTCCGTGGCATGGCACACGGTAAAACAATAGGTGTATGCCGGCATGTTTAGAATAACGCCATGACGGTGTGCTTGGCCTGAATGCGATAGATTTAATTTATATGACAAAATGTCAAAATTCAAGAAATACGGTATAGTGTTCAGCCTACTCTTCTTAATCAAAGGTCGCTGAAGTCAAAGTGGTGACACATTGCTCTTTTGCGATTGTAGAGCGACGACGAAGCAGATGCTAATCAGATAAAATTACTTGTGTTCGTATATTTATTCACAAGTATGATATCACACCTATCAAGTTGAATTTAAATCTATGATGATTGGCAATGGAAAATATCAATGCAGAAGCATTGAATGGAACAATGGATAAGGCAATCCCTCGTGCCTTAGAATGCAGTAGTTGGACAGTGACGTGGCCAGTACCTGGGAACTTGACCGGCAGTAATCGGAGCAGTGAAAAATTTACTCTGCAAATGAATCATGCGACATTATAAGCCTTCCTGTTGCTTCAAAATTGCTGCGCCTGCACACTCATTGATCCAATGAGCCTGTGCGACAGAAGGTTCGCATTTAAAGCTTGCAGTTGCTCCTGCCTGTGGATTCAACGTAAGGTTGATAGCGAACCTACTGGACAGCTAAGCTGTTGCGCATACCAAAAGGTGGGCCAATTAGTCACCCAGGCAGCGGTTTCCAAAGAGACCTGAAGTCTGAGTATCTGCAATCGCATACGGCTGAAATTAACCCTATGTAACGGGGCCCGTGAGAGAGTCATCCAAACAGCCTTTTTAGAAGGTTGGTTAAGTCTCTCAACCATAGGATTCAAAAAGCATCAAGACTCTTGAGGCCAGGTATCTCCAAAAGAAAACCTTTACCAACCGTAGATGTGTCAAGATGTCGTAGATAAAAGGATGCGAGGCTCTACTGGAAGATGAAGATCCTTTCTTCTCCAGACAAAACCATCGCTGCATTCAATCCTGCACCTGTGCCTACACCCAACAGCCACAGCTCACGCTAAACAACGCTGTCCCAAAAACCACTACAGCACCTGTGCTTCCTGCTACCCTAAGTAAGTCTGGTTCACTAATAGTAAGTAAGGAATGACTACTTCACTTCTCAATCAGCTCAACAAGCAACGAGATACCTGCCTCTGTCTCGAGCACCGATCCAAGCTAGCGGCCATCAACTTAAACCACAACTGCAGCCAATCACGCTGCCCAATCCTCAGTAAGTCTTCTCAGTAGCTTGGTTTTTTATCTAATAGACCGCTGATAGAAGGAATAAGTGGATATGCAATTGATTAATCTTGCTACTGGGCACTTGAAAATAGCCATTAAGGCTAAACTTAATAGCCTAGCGGAGATAGCTATTGATAAGGCCACTGATGTTGTGGTGGATAAGGCAGCTGGTATGCTGGAGAGCCTCTTTGAGGCAAAAAGGGCTAATGTGACGGAAAGGGCGTAATTTGGAGGGGAAAAGGATGGGCTAGAGTAAATAGAAGCCCATATCAATAATAAATGCTTCTATGATTCATTTGCTTCAATGACGGGTGTTTTATCTCTCCAACCCAGGAGGGGATATCACACCTATAGTCCCAGAATAGACCCTATTATTCTATGATTAGTGATTTATCATCTTATTAAACCAATATCTCTCTTTACTCGGTGAGCTTGTCTGGGCCCACCGTAGTGTGGTCGGAGTCTTACAGCCGCCCTCTGCGGGGAACTGAAATTGACCAACAACGTAACTCGCGTTTACTCCGCAAAGTGTGTTAGCTCGGCTCATTTCTAGCGCTGACCGAGTGAGTTATACCTCGGAGTCTATCCAGAAATGCTCAATTTAAAGACGGTAGATGACCCCGTCCGTCGCATCCAGCCCAATGCAGAGTCTAAATCCATCGCCCAACCAATTTCCTCCATGCCCTCCATAATGACTGCCCCAGAAATCACTGCAAAGCCAGCACCAACTGTGACCATCCCCGAGTCGGAGGCCGTTTGCTTGCTCTATGCCATCAACACCACCTGTGATCTTACGGTGCCCGCCGATACATTGGTCGAGCCACTGATAACCGGACATGAATTGATGAATTTCCCGACAATATCCTTCCTAATTACTCATTCACGGTCTGGAAGACAGTTATTGTTTGACTTGGGCTGCAAAAAGGACTTTTGGAACCTACCTCTACCAATAGCTGAAGTGATTGACCAAGCTGTTCCTGGCATCAGAGTAGAAAAGAGCCTCGTTGATATCTTGCAAGATGGCGGAGTCAACATATCGAATCTAGAGGCTGCAATTATTAGCCATCATCACTACGACCACACCGGAGACCCGGCCACATTTCCGACATCGATGGACCTCATCGTTGGTCCTGGGTTTTCAAAAAGCTTCCTCCCGGGCTACCCAGCGAACGAAGCATCACCTCTATTTGAAAAGGCCTTTGCGGGCCGAAACATCAACGAAATGAAGTTTTCGGAAGGTCTGACAGTTGCTGGTTACCAAGCTGAAGACTATTTCGGCGATGGTAGCCTCTATATCCTCAACACGCCTGGCCATGCCATCGGGCACATCTCTGCCCTGGTCAGGACCACGCCAGATACATTCGTCTTTCTCGGCGGAGACATTTGTCATTTTGGGGGCGCATTCAGGCCAACGCAATACACGCCATTGCCGAGCACGATTTGGGAAACAGGTCCTCGCAATCGTCAACTGGCGCTGACTGCTTGCTCACATTTCACCGCATGCCACCCTGACCCGCAAAATTCGAGGGTTTCCCCGTACTACCAGCCCTGCAGCCGCGATGACTCTTGGTACGAGAACCCGCCGCTTGCACGGGAAAGTATTCGACACCTCATAGCCCTGGATTCCAGCGACAGGGTCCTTGTTCTTATAGCGCATGACCTCTCTCTACTGGAGGGAATTCCTCTGTTCCCGAATGGCCAGCTCAATGACTGGCAGGAAAAGGGTCTAAAGGAGAGGTTGCGGTGGAGCTTTCTGGACGAACTTCCCGTAGATGGGAAGCCTGCAAACTATCTGGTTGATGGGACTTATGTCAATGGCAAACGTGTCAAGACGATGGAGGGTGCAAAGCTTTAGGAGCATTTAATCAAGATGTGTCAGGACCAGTAACAGATGGTGTATTTATCCAAACAAGATGACTCGAATTAGTGTAACAGTGCATTCTTTGGCCTCCCAATCCGCTTGATATCTAAATAGTCTACGCAAAGATTTACCTTTGTGCATCAAAAATAACCTTTTGGACTTTCATCGAGTCAAATAACTCGTATCCCTCAACCGATTGGCTGACAGGGATGGCGGTCTCTGTCATGAAGCTGGTACGCTGTTAATAACTTCAACGTGTCCATAAGTTCATCGAGGAACCTACTTGAGCAGATACTACTTTTTCTCTAGAAGCTCGAGCGTGTGCTGAAACGTACCTGCAAAGCAGTCAGACATGGTTCCTGAGAGATATTGTGAGGTGAGACGTGCTTCTTACTGGGCATCTACCCATCTTGACAGTGAGATTCTTTCCATACGCTTGGTTTCCTGTCCATGGAATCTCTCCATTATGTACCCCGACACTCGATATCACTCCGAAAGGATGGAGAAGCTGAAACCCATGTCCAGAGCGAAACTGTGTCCCACTACTTCAATGATGACATTAGCACCGCAACCTTCTGTGAGCTCCCTCACTCGACTTTCCAGGGCATCCTTCTGAGTCAAGTAGTTCCAAGGCTCTGCCCCGAGTTCTCTTACAAGGGTAAGTCGTGACTCAATGCCATCCCCAGCGAGCAAAATTTTCGGTTTGTATGCCAGTGCTGCAATCAAGGCGCACAGGCCAACCGGACCACAGTCCATCAATACCACGACGCTGTCATTTGCGACTGACGCTTCCAGGTGAGCCAATGCGTTGGACGCGGCAATATACCCTGTAGGGAAAATGTCCGCCAAGAGAAAAAGCTTCAGGTATTCGATCTTGGTGGGAGCCTTGACCACGGTGGAGTCTGCGAGCGAAACTCGAATATATTTGGCTTAGGCGCCGTCCAAAGGCGGACACCCGAGGAGTAGACACTTCTCGCACCGCGAAGAGAACTCTTATTTACAATAGAAACCGTCACCACAGCTAACGGTAAACGGGCTGACAATGGAATCCCCAGGCTGCAATCCTTTAACAGCCGAACCAAACTCTTCAATCACCCCAGTGAATTCATGTCCCATGATGAATCCAGTCGCCGAGGGTTGGTGACCCCGGAAGACATGTAGCTCACTTGACGCCAATGGTCAGTAACATGACATTTGAATTAAACAGAGGCCCTTTTTTGGTTTCATTATTCTGCGCGCATCTGGTAGGCATGCTTACCTGCCACACAGGTCTGTGTAATGAGCCCTGACTATTATGTCTCGTGCATCTTGAATGGTTAGTTTTGGCCGCTCCTCGACTGCAACGCTCTTCACTCCTTTAGATACTACTGCCCGCATCTTGTCGCAGGTGGTTTTGCATTGAAGAGGGTAACGGTTGGTTTCTAGGCCCTCCGTAGCTGGCTTCAGATTCGGGATTGGATCCAATTCTTGCCTGAGGGTGCAATTCTATTTTGGATGCAACTCCGTTACGGCGCTAGCCTTTGATCGGGTAATGTCACAGAAATAGTTGAGACATGACTCATGCCATTGGACATTAGTCACGAGCGCGATGCATTTCCAGGAAGAATAAAAAAGAAAATTATTTTTTCAAAGAAACTGCATGTAAATTAATGAACCATCGCTACGTGACTCCTTTCCATGTAAAGACTTGACTCTTTGGTGCGTCAGTGAAAGAGTGTCACCGCTGAAGATTTAATGCATGGTCATGTATGCGAAGTTCTTGTTGCACCTGCTCCAGTAAGGACAGAGTGCATTAGTCATTAGCCTTCCAAAAATTCATTGTCATTCATCATGACAACAGCATCAAATGTTCATGACTGATTGACATGACCAATGCAAGTCAATGCCTCTATAGATAGACCCCATAATACCAACTTGAAATCGCTAACTACTTGGCCAGATGTCCTAACCCACCCGGTGAGATTCTTCACGTCATTTGCCAACCCACCACCCACCATGATTTTCAAATCTCAAAGTCCCGACGTAGAGGGTGAGCCATACTTTGATCAATTGACGTCCCAATTTTACTAATTTTTATATCTACAAAGTGCCTCAAAATGATTCACTTTGGTCGTGGCTTTTTGATTCCAGTCAATCAGCCATCTCCAAGACGCCCCAGTCAAGGCTGCAAGGCTTCACCGACGCCATCACTAGAAAGCACCTCAGCTATCCCGACTTGAAGCGGCATTGCGCTAAGCTATCAACCGCGTTGAAAACCCAATTTAGACTATCCGAGGGCGACGTGGTCATTATCTTCTCCAAAAACACCATCTGGTATCCTGTCGTAACTCTCTCAGCTGTCCGAGTCGGCGGGGTTGCCTGCGGAGTCTCCCCAGAGTACACTGTCGACGAGCTTGTCTACGCTGTTAATACAAGCAAGGCAAAAATCACCTTTACAAGCCAGGATGGCCTAGAAAAGGCTTATGCCGTGGGGGAGAAATGCGGCATAAAGCGGGGAAATGTCATTTTGGTGGAAGGTACAAAGAAGGATACCCCCAGCATCGAACATTTGCTTCAAAACGAGCAGTCCTTGGACAGCCACCGGGAGGTTCCTGCATACACCATCCCGAAGGGAACATCTAATCGCGACGTATGTGCCTTTTTATGCTTTAGCAGTGGCACTACTGGTCTACCAAAGGCAGTCATGATATCGCACGCCAACATCATCGCCCAATGCCTTCAGATACAGCAGATCACGCCCAAAGACCACACCAAGATCCTTGCTGCTTTGCCATTTTATCATATAACCGGCATTGTTCACCAGCTTCATCTTCCGATTGCCCTCAATGCCAACGTCTATGTTCTGTCAACCTTCACAATGGAGCGCCTGCTCCAGACAGTCTCGGAATTCAAGATTAAGGAACTCCTCGTTGTGCCCCCGATCCTGATTCGCTTAGTCCGGGAGCCAGAAACAGTTAGCAAATACGATCTTTCACATGTGACACGATTTTCTTCTGGGGCAGCGCCCTTGTCGCAGGAAGTCTTGTTGCTTCTTGAAAAGCAGTTTCCAGGAACTGGATTTAAGCAAGGCTATGGAATGACAGAGTCCTGCTCGGCTATCACGTCTCACCCACCATCGAAATATGCATACAAGTACGCCAACCGAGTTGGCATGTTGGTCGTATCTACTGAAGTAAAGATCGTGGATCCAAACACTGGGAAAAGCTGTGTCGCCAACCAAGAGGGTGAGATTTGGGCCCGTGGTCCCCAAATAGCCATAGGCTACTTGAACGACCCAAAAGCAACGGCGGAGACATTCGACGAGGAAGGGTTTTTGCATACCGGGGACATCGGGGTGATTGACGACGAGGGCTTGCTGAATATTACCGACAGAATGAAGGAAATGATCAAGGTCAAGGGAATCGGCGTCGCTCCGGCTGAGCTTGACAACATCCTCCTCAAACACAACCTCGTCAATGATGTGGCAGTGTGCGGAATCCCTGACGATCGGGCAGGAGAGAGGCCAAAGGCTTATGTGGTCCTCAACCCCTCCAGCACGGTGGAACCAGTAGAGGCTGCCCGAGAATTGATCAAGTTTGTCAAGTCGGAAAAGGCGCGACACAAATGGATTGTGGAGGTGGAACTCGTTGCCAAGATACCCAAGAGCGCTTCAGGCAAAATTCTGAGACGAAAGCTGAGGGAATTGTCTCAAGACAAAACAAATGTTGTTGTTCGGGACCAACGATACACATCAAAGCTTTAAAATTTGTTATTTAATTAATCTTCCTTGAGCTGCATTTTAATTTGTGCTTGTCCTTTAGGTCTGCTTTGCTCATGGCCTCGCCAGACGTAGCCTCAAGTGATGCCACAAACGTCAGGTTTGACATTCAACCTGAAGGCAACCACTACGTTCTCAACTGAAGCCTGAGTCTCATACACAACCCAAGCCATCTCGTCTCCGGTAATGTCTAACAACCTTGTCACATGCAGAAATGGTGGAGTAGCGGAGCTGGCGACCTGAGATACGAACTGTATGTTGTCGTGGGGAAAACCAACGCTGCGCATCCCGACACACATAAACAGCAATCTGTCCTGTTTGTACCTGCACGAACCCCCAGCATCACATTACATCGAATGCTCTCTGTTTTTGGATACTACGACGTTCCCCATAGCCACGGCCATATATGATTCAACAATGCCCGCATCCCTGCATCAAACCTCCTTCTTGGTGAAGGAAGGGGCTTTGAGATCATGCAAGGGCAGCTAAGTCCTGGCAGGATTCATCACGCTATACGATGCATCGATTCAGCAAGTCTTTCAGTGACATTTTTTCAGCTTCCCAAATAAGCCTGGTATTGTGGTAGCAAATGGCTGATCCGAACTGCGGGTCAAGAGAGTTCTTGATCTGGTTTTGGCTCGTATACATGATCCGAACAAGAAAGCCTTTGGGATGATGATCTTTGAGGACAGCGTCATCATCAGCCAAGTTGTTCGAGCCCGTCTCGAGATAGACGGCGTTGGCAGCCATGTGGGCGAGTGTAAGGACAATGAAGCTCGTGGATGGCCCTGATGAAGTACATGTTCTGCAGCTGGGTAAGAGAGAAAGCCGGCCAGCTGGAGCGGTTAAAGAGTTTCTGCAAGCTCAGAAGACGTGGGGAAAGGAGCTGTTTGACCAATACGGGCTCACAAGGAGTGACTCCCTCAGCATGACAACTTCGTCTGCCACAAAATGAAAGCTGTGATGTGAGAGATTGTATTTAGACCATATCATATTACCGACCGTCCTTTTCTTTGCATTCTCATGGATGCACTAGAGGCAATTCAACGTCCTTCTTGACTGGTCTGTCCTCACTACGAGTCTGGCCTAGGCGAAATGGAGTTTTGTTGAACACCCCAACCGCTTCGTTCCCCACGATAGCTCTCTGGATAATTACATTACTCATGTATAGCGTCCTGAACCATGAGTCATTTGCATTCTAGTCATCCAATAAGGTCCCTCGTACAAGTTTACTAGTCTTTCTAGTTCCATCGCCGATGAGACTTGGTCATGTATCGAATCTACTTGTCAGGAACACGCCTTCCTTGCACAATGGCGGGTACTCAAAGTGGGAATATTCTGACCGGGTTCCCAAAATCTCTGTCAAATCATGGGCCCTGTACTCCATCAATGTTCCTTTGAATGAGATCCACATCTAGATCCTGCAAAACATATGTCGGAATGGTTTAAAACGTGTTATTCATCTTTGCATGTGATATAAGGCAGCACTCTACGGCATTTCACCTTGAATCACAACTGGAACAAATATGGACGCGGGTTTATGTCACATAATTTCCAAGATTCTATCTACATGGGCAGTCTGCAGCTTGCTCGACATTAGCTTTCAATTCCTGGTAGGGCTGATTTACGCATCAGATGTTTGACCATGCTACCATCAAGACCCTGAAGGAAAGCCTGTGACTTCTGTTAAGGAGAATGTTTTTTCGTGTACGGCGCCTCTGACGATGACTTCCAACAGACCATTATTTCCCTCCAAATTAAGTAACATATCTGAAGAGCGGATACCGATCGCCCATTTCGAATAGTTCATCTGGTATGAATTTAGATTTGCTAAAGTTGTGATAGATTCAGGAGGGTACTCACCTTCGGTATACTTCGCTCTGATTTCTTCCTCGGGGATCAGAGCTCTCTTCTCATTCAACTTGCGAGTTGCATATTGGAGGGTGAGTACAGAAATAATTGCCACGGACATGATGCCGATGGAGAATCCATAGCCAAGCCAATAATGCGGGGCCTGTTGTTGCAGGAAAATATTGGACCCAACTGCTCCTCCCAAGTTGCCAATTGTCATCAAAAGGGCCATGCCAATGGCTCTTTTGAAGTCTGGGGCAAGGTTGTTTCCAACCCAAGAAATACAACCGATCAGAGACGGATAAAGACCAGAGGTGATGAAAAAGAGGAAGAAGTAGGTCAATCCCGGCAACCGTGGGTGAGGGATTGACAAGACACCGATAAAGCCAATGATGGCAATGCAGAATGGAATAATAATGAAGACCCATCTTACTCGATACTTGTCGGTAAAGCGAGCAAAGATAATCGTCGAAAGCGCTCCCACGAAGTAAATGGGGATTGTCATAAGCTGTGCCTGTGCTGCTGTGTAGCCGAGTTGCTTGATGATTGTCGGGGACGCAAAGTTGAATCCATATGTGCTGATGCTAGATGACAATACTTGTTAGCTGGGAGAGCGCTAGGCAAAGATACGAAGAGGCAATCATACCTGTTTCCCCAGTAAATGAGCACGGCCAGGTAAATCTTCCAATCCAAGAGGGCCTCCTTCAGATATTTCCACTTGAACTTGTTGAAATCCTCAGTGCCAGCTCTGGAGCCAACACCTTCTTGGTGAAGGCGACTCGTGATATGTTCCTTCTCTTCCTTCGTCAAGAAGGTGGCTTCGGCTGGTGAATTAGGGAGCACCCAAGGGACAATGACGCCAACGATAACTGTCAAGATACCCTCCAGGATGAAGATCCACCGCCAACCAGCCAGGCCACCGATGCCATCCATGTGCTGGATACCAAAGGCCAGTAAGCCGGAAAAGCTTCCCGCCAAGGAAGCTGCCGAATAGAAAATGGCCACTCGGGTCTGTAATTCCCAACGGCAATACCACGTGGTCAACAAAAAGGTGGCAGCAGGGAAAAATCCAGCTTCTGTAACTCCAAGGAGAACACGGGTGACGATTAGCTGATCATAGTTTTTCACGATTCCTTGCAGCGTGATGACCTGCACACTATTAGATTTCGATCGAGTCGAACAGTTTCACTTTCACGCACCGTTCCCCAGGCCATCACCAGGATGCTGATCCACCGATTAGGCTTGATCATTTTCAGAACAATGTTGCTAGGCACTTCGAACATGGCATAGGGGAAGAAAAAGACGGTCAAGGCGATGTTGTATTGGGAACCGGTGAGATGGAGGTCCTCGTTCATTCCGGCAACCTTTGCATTTCCGATATTGGATCGGTCCATGAAGGAGAGTAGATAGAGAATCGTCAGCGGTGGAATGACTCGAAGGTCGATCTTACGGATGATGCGTTTCGTATCCTCTTCATCATGCTGCAAGTGTGGCGTAAACTAGGTTAGAACATGATGCTTATGCTCGACGGAGGAGAGAGGGAAGGGGGACAAGGAGGTAGAGGAGCATACGACTATAGTGCCAACTCCGACATCTTGCTCTTTCGAGCCTCCCTGGGAGTCTTCCAAGTGAAGCACATTGGATGCTGGCTTTTCGGCATTTGGCTCCATAATTGTGTTCAGTCACTTGAATACGACGAACAATGAAGATCCAAACCACGGAAAGTGTGAGATAGAACTTCGGTTCATGGCGTCAACCACCTCTACAGCCTCTACAACCTATTTAATACTCTGATAAGATGATATCGGAGGATAATTCCATTGACATGCCACATAGATCTTACTCCTTTTCCCTTCCGAGGTCTGGAACCACAAGTGCATTTTAGAGTGCGGGGTCCCCGCGAAGCCAAGATCGCTTGGAGCATGCGAAGGCGAGAGCTGAGTACCCTTCATGCGCATGGCCAATCACGAAACAAGAACCTCCCAACCACTCTGCCATCTACCAAGCGGTACCGTGCGGCTGGCGTAGTTTGGCAGTCTCGCCAAGTCGCCAGAGGTATTTGCCTAGTGAGGTGGGACCCGTATGGAGGTGCTACCTTGGTACGCCCTATCTGCCACACCGTTGCCTTGAGTGTGATCCAGCAGTATGGGGAGAGTCAGGACGATGCTCCCCTTATATTTCATAGGATGTTTTCTTGAATTATTCACCGTTGCACGGCCGCCTTGCCTAGGTTGCCGTGTTTTTTTTTTTTCTTTTCTTTTCTTCTGTTCTTTTTTTCGCATCCTAGCCAGCTATCCATCTGGCACATACGCCATCAGGAATCTGTGGAAGCCAAGCCACGGCAGATCCAAACTCTCACAGTCCACGATGGAACACCTTGTCCCAAGTTGCATCCATGAACGCTATTCGCATGCCGCCAGATCCACAGTTTGTGCGGGGAAATGGACTAGGCCAAAAGCAGACATCATGCATCATTACAGCGGTAAGCATCGACCTCGGAATTAAATCCCGCCCGGAACCTATATCCACGTGGTTTCAGATTAAGCGAAGGCTGGCAGTCGAGTGTCAACACTTCGGAAGAAGTGGGATTGGAGTACATTGGTAATCGAGCGAGTATCTTGGCAGGCAAACAAGGATGTGGGCAGGATGTGGGCAGGGGATGTTGGCAAATCTGGTTATGCTCAGGCGATACTTTGGTACCAGCCCCACGGAGCTTTGGTTACAAAGGGCTACTTGCGAGGGGCGAGGGTTTTGTAATGAATGCAAGTATATTCATGGTCATATTGATAAACAAAGCATGTATGCTGATTGACATTGGGCAAAACATTGCTACTGATCCTGCAGTGACTGCTTTTCTTACTAAATTTAGCTGGGCATGGAAGTACTTGGGGCATATCATTGCTTGACTGGCTCTATCCCTTGTCCTTGGCCCAAATGTTGTTTCCTTGCCATAACCAGAGGTGCCGTGATTTTTTATCCCAGCCCGAAGACGTCATATCGTCCTGTTCTGCTACATTGTTCTCACATGCCTCCATCATTGTACATTGCAGCCGTAACTGCTGGGTACCGAACCTCAAAGTCGGCACACACTCTCCAATTCCTCACATCGCGCACTTGCTTTTCAAAGATGGAATGCAGCACGTAATCATTGTTCATGGTGGAAACTGCGTCGAGGGAGTCGAACTGCCACTCCAAAACAAGTCCCTCAAAAAAGTGGTGAGAAACGGCCTCGAGCGATAACTCTTCAGAGCTTTCGATAAGCATGTCCCGCGCCCCCGGCCTATAGCATTTCTTTATTAGCGCAGTCATGTTGTCAAGGGCCACGGGTTACATACCACGGGATTGTATCGATCCACACAGCGTGTGGTACCGTGATTTGCGTGATTGTGGGTCGGAGCCAGGAAGGAATCACAACATAGTTCAATTTTGTGGGGTGAATCATCCACTTTGTTTTGGTCAGCATCGGACGAGTTCATCATCTCTTCAGGTCAAAGGGATGGGCATACTCTTAACAGCTGGTACATGATGTAAAATATTGCCATCTTCTCAGTATCCCCTGTGCTAGGATATTCGGCTAATATTTGACAAATCAGCCTGCTGAGAGGATGAGCTGTATCAACAAGGTCATCCTTGATTAGGGCATTCACAATTGGCTTTTCTGGGCCGACGACGGTCTCAGGGTCGACGCCATTGGAAATCATCTCTCGGCGTGTATTAATAAAGTCCAACAGCATCTGATCCAAGGAGAAGGTTGGGGGTGAATGATTGGGCAGGACAGTTAATACGGAGCTGGCAGGTCCAACAGGCCACGTCTTTCCCACTGTGCTGCCGAGTGTAGGGAAGGAAACGATGGAATTTGCCTGATGCACGTCGGCAGTGTGCTGGGCGAGCTCTGAATCGACAAGGCTTCCCATGGTCGCGTTTGAGGCAAGACTTTGAAATCCGCAGCTTCCAGATGGCGACGGGTAACCAAATTCCAGAGTGCCCGCGGTTGCGGACAACATGTGATAGGTCAGGTTCACACCCATTGGTGAGTTTGCGCTGGAAGCCTGGCTCGTCGGGGGAGACAGATGTGAATCCAGCTGCATGGGCGAGATCTGACTCAGCCTGGGACTAGCAGGTGGCTCGTCTATTATACTGGGCTGTACTGGAGTCAATGAAGCGGGTTGTATGGTTTGTGTCACTGGTGAGCCGTGGTGGTGGTTTGTGTGCTGCGCGGCATCATGCACTAGTGCAATGACCTGAGACTCCGTATTGGTGGCATCTTGACCTATATGTCTTGTTAGCCCTGTTTTTTTTTGCGCAATCAAGAAGGTTGAAAATGAATTATCCTTCATTCCATACTTATTTCTTGATTCAAGGCAGAACGATGGCTGGCTCTTGAAAATGTGGTTGCAATTAAATGCTGAATAGTCTCCAAACATTGAACAAGTTGGTCCTTCTGCCGGCGCACCAACTCGAGCTCTTGCTCCTGCTTGTTGCTCTTTTCTCTAATATGATTGAACTGCTGCTCGAGATTCAATATGCTGTCTTTGGTACGCTGCCGAAATGCGCGCTGCGCTTTTCGATCAACATTCCTCTTGTGCTGGATTTGCTCCTCGGTGAGATCAGACACAGCACGTGAGCGCTTCTTAGTTGAAGCCAGGGACATGTTTCCACCTGGGACCAAGGCACAAATGCGTGGTGAGAGAAGAGCGATTGAATGCGGGCAGCCCGTATTCAAGCTCCGGTGTCTTTCTTTGCTACTAGCCAGGTAAGACGGGGCGGGAGCATTCACGCAGCTATGGGACAGAGAGACTGAAGGAGGAATAGCGCCAATCACGGAGTAGAATACCGAGCGATACTGGAAATATAGAAACGCGGACAAATGCCCACTTATTGGGGTTTCTTGTCACATTCTTCAACTGTTGGCGTTGATGATTGAGGTGTCGCAGTGGCGGCAGTGACCTCTGAGTGCCTTACCGAGGTATCCCAGGTACCGGCCCAGCCCCATGGTACGGATACCTCGACCGGGATTATTTCCCTAGCGCCGCTTGTTGTGGTCTTAGTGTTGGGGAAAGGTGGCTTAAATCAGCCATCCATCATTCGGGCCGTTTGCCCCTCCCTCGGGTAAACGCCATCCAGCATAGAGGACCTCGCTACATCAAAGATATAATAGATGGATTGCTGGCCAGACACAACTGCTTGTAAAAGCATATTCAGGTAACTAATTACTTAGCATCATGGGCTCAACTGTCGAAGTACCCCTCCGCATCGCAAGCGCCTCTGGGTCCGTAACGGACCGGCGCCATGCCCTCGCCGAGTTGGCGAAGCATGAAGATGTCCAGTTCATTGTCGGCGACTGGCTGTCTGAGTACAACATGACAACCAGGGCGGGAGCCAAGGTCGATAACAATGGCACCTCGGATGAGTTTGAGCCTTCTTTCCTGGAAGCCCTTGAGCCGGCTCTGCCATACCTGGCTTCCAGAAAGATCAAGCTTGCAGTCAATGCCGGCGCCAGCGATACCGAAAAGCTCTATCAAGTTGTAACAGACAAGATCAAGGCGGCTGGTCTGAACCTCAAGGTCGCCTGGGTTGGAGGAGACGAAGTTTCAGGCGTAGTGCGCGCCGCTATTGAAAAGGGAGAGGAGTTTAAGAGTTTGACTACTGGTGAGCAGTCGCCCCCCCCCTTCCTCCTCCCCCTTTATCCTGCACCCTCGATGTAAAGTTACCAGGGCTAATAGTGAGAACAGGCAAGAAGCTCTCCGAATGGAAATATGAGCCTATTTACGCCCAATGCTACCTTGGTTCTTGGGGCATTGTCGAGGCTCTGAAACACGGCGCAGATATTATCCTCTGTGGGCGAGTGGCAGATGCCTCGGTCACAATCGGATGCGCTGCGTTCTACCATGGCTGGAGCCGCCAAGACTACAAGCAACTGGCTTCTGCACTAGTCGCTGGTCACTTCATCGAATGCTCAACATATGTTACTGGTGGTAACTTTTCCGGATTCAAGAGCATCCCAGGCCCAGCGACCAATCTTGGCTTCCCAATCGCTGAGATCAACGCCAACGGCGACTTTTACATTACTAAACAGAAGGACAGCCAGGGCATCGTTACAGTTGATACATGCAAGGCTCAGTTGGTGTATGAAATCCAGGGCCCCTTGTATTACAACTCGGATGTGGTTGCGAAAATCGACGACATCAAGATTAAGGAAGTCGGCAAAGATCACGTGTGAGTATTACCTTCGTCTAAATTCTCATCATACGCCTTTTAACACTTAGCTCAGCTTTATTTCCAATATTTCCGGAATCAACCCTCCGGCAACGACCAAAGTCGGCCTTACAGCAAAGGGTGGCTTCCAGGCCGAGGCCCACTATTACCTGTGTGGACTGGACATTGAAGAGAAAGCCAACCTTTTGGAGCGCCAGATCCGTGCAGGCATTGACGAAACAAAGTACCACTGCCTGAAGTTCCGCATAAATGGTCGATGCCCAGTGGACCCCAAAACCCAAGATGCGGCTACTATTGACTTCCGAATCTTTGCCCAGGCAAGGAATGAGGAGGACCTCTCGACTAGCAAGTTCTTCCGTCCTATTACTGATACTATTATGCAGTCATACCCGGGCGCCACATTTGCCGTGGATGCGCGCCAGGCTTCTCCAAAGCCGTACTTTGAGTACTGGGTTGCAACACTGCCCCAAGCCAGCGTCGAGCATGCTTGCCACATTCCATCCAAGGGACTTACAATACCAATTCCTGCCCCGCAGGATACAAGTGTCTTTCAATGCCAGCAAGCCACATATGAGACGACTGATCCCGTAGACTTATCCTCTCTAGGACCCACATCAAGAGCACCGCTCGGATATGTTGTCCATGCCAGATCAGGAGATAAGGGTTCAGATGCCAATGTCGGCTTCTTTGTTCGCAATCCAGATGAGTGGGATTGGCTTCGAAGCCTCTTGACCGTCAATAAGATCCGTGAACTTCTTGGAGAGGATGATACCGGAAAGGAAATATTCCGATTCGAACTCGGAAATATTTCAGGTATTTTTCATCTTCTCAGTTGCCAGGACCCCAACGCTAATGATTTGCGCAGCTGTTCACTTTCTCTTCAAAGATCACCTCGATCGTGGTGTCGCTTCCAGCTCAACATATGATGTGCTCGGCAAGAATGTGGCTGAATATTTGCGATGTAAGCTGGTTGATATACCAAACAAGTTCCTTGAACGCGGAAAGATTTAAAAACAGAAATAAAAACGCATGGAATTGTACGCAAATTAGTCACGGATGAATGAATGTCAACCATATTTATACATTTTTCAGATAAAGAGAAATCATATGACTTCGGGCGAGGTTTCCCATATTTGATGCGTGAGAAATAACCAATTAACTGTGATCTAGCATGATCAAGCTCCTTAAAAGAAATCGGAGTTTACGTTTATTAGTAATAACTACACTATCTTGGGTGAACAGGGATCTAGACTATTGATTTTGGTAATTTATGTTGCAAATACCTAAAACGAGACGAATAGCCTAGCAGTTCTATAGAGGATTAGCATCCTAAATGCGAAATGGGCTTTTGCATGATAATTTAACCAGCCGGTATAAGCTGATTCTAACTCTAAGTCTCCGTTTTGATAGTGTAGACTTGAGCCCTATCCAGCCAAACGGTATAGGTTGCCTAGCCACTTAGGCAAATCAATATCCATCATACACTGCTAACATTCCCATCTTCTTCAAGCCTTTCTCCCAGCATTTCCTTCAAAGTAGACAACATAGAGGTTCACTAGGAACATTTTACAAATTTTTACTTCATCTTTGCACGCTTCCATGTTGTTGCTAGTACTAATGTGGTAGATGTAGTAGTTGTCGTCGTTGTGGTAGCTGCCGGGGAACATGTGTAGCACATCAAATTGCCAACGGTTGATACAGCTACAGGAAGATTAAGAGGCATAATGATTGAAGTTGAGCAAGGCAACAAACCTTTTGTCAAACATTTGGTTCGTAGATCTGTCAAGTATATCATTTATGATCAACTGTCTCTGGGATGTTATTAAATTATGCAGAAGACGTGGCATTCTGCTTGCCCCTTGTCTCAAATACACTCTTGACAAGAACACATCTCCCAGCCCAGGTAGATTCTCTCCATCCCATATGCAATGTTTTATTTGATTTACCAAATAGGAAGAAGTTGGAATATATTTCTTTGGCTACATGGCTGCAATTGGTACTCTTAATATACCTATGTGGCCATATTGAACCTCGTGAAAGAAGGTTAAGACTCGCTAAAATATATTCAGATATATTAAAAAATCTAAGCTGGGTGGCATCTCATTTTTAAGGAACTATGTTGGAATTATTGTATTCACTAATCAAGTATATTATTTGACCCTAGGATTGGAGATGTGAGGCAGAACTCAAAATACCTATGCATGAATATCGACAAGAATCTTGACCTGATTATCCTTGTCATTTATGAGCCTTTCAAACCCACCCTCTACAGTTTCCTCTAGTTTAATCTTGCTCGTCACCATGCCATCAGGCTTAATTATTCCTTCGTCGAATTAGAACACGTTTACATCAAGTGCTTTTGACCAGGTCTTACCTTTGCTGAGGAGGTCGATAACATTCTCGAAGTCCTTGTGTTCATACCCGAGAACTGACGAGTAAGAAACCTCCTTCATGGTTAACAAGTTGGGGTTGAAGGGTATCTCCTTCTCCCAGGCGGCGACGTTGACGATTGCCCCTCTGGGTCTGACAGCCCCAAATGCTGTCTTAAGTCTAAAGACTGTTAGGTTTCTTTCCCTCCGTCATTTTTACACAATGGTTCAGTTCACTTACCCGCTCACCACACCAGCACAGTCAAAAACAACATCTGCGCCTCTACCGTTGCTGTCTTCCACAAGGATGGCCGCGACATCTTCCTTGATGGGATTGATGACCTTGGTCGCGCCAAAGCGCCGTGCGAAAGCTTGCCGAGCTTCCGAGACCTCTGAGACGTATACCCTGTCCACTCCCTTTGCCTTGAGGCACAGTATTGCCGCCAATCCAATAGGGCCGCCTCCTATGATCAAAACGATCGATTCCTTGGTGATTGTCGGTACTGTTGAAATGGCGTGCCACGCGACAGAAAGCGGCTCAGCGAGAGCTCCATTTTCCAGGGATACGTTTTCTGGGAGCGGTATTATGTGTTTTGGATCAATACAAACCGTGTCGCAAAGCCCACCGGCACCTCCACTGAACCCAATAAAACCGCCTTTGGGGCACACGTTCTGTGCACCATCGTGACAAGTTGCGCAGTCTCCGCAATTGAGATTAGGCCGAATAGCGCATTGTTGACCGACCTTGAGACCTGTGACGTTGGATCCAATCTCGGTAATTATGCCAGAGAATTCATGGCCGAGCGTGACGGGAATCGACTCCCCAGTTATGTGATGAGGCTTGGTAGGGCAGGCCATGGGGCCGCCAAGATATTCATGCAAATCGGATCCGCAAATCCCAACAAAGGCTGGGGCGAGCTGATCAGAGCTATCAGTCTACTGTAAATGAATTCATTGAGATGTTTGCACACCTTGACCTGGTCTGGACCGAGCGACGGTTCAGGAATCTCCTCGACGCGGACGTCTCTGTTCCCATGATATCTGACGGCTCTCATGATGTAACCACAAGTGAAGGATAAATATTCGATTCTAGAATGATATCTTGAGGAGAATTTCAAAGAATTCGTGAGTGCTCTTTGCTAGACATGATGCTGGGAAAGTTGGATAACATTTTCCAGGAATGGTCGTACTTATAGCCGTGCTGGGCAGATGACCCCGCGTCGCCCGATGCAGGCCTGCCTGCTGGGGAGTCACAAATATGTTTTACAAGGTTTCGGCTGGTCGTTATCATTAGGCTAATCGGATTAAGAGCCATACGACGTGTTGGAGAGCCAATGTATATCGTTTTCTTCCCCTCGCGGCCATTTGTATGATGTAGCACCGAGGCAATGGCTTTCACCACACATCAAGCATACAGCGCAGTACCGAAGCTACAGTGTAATTTACGGGTTGGCTGATCCGAAGGTATTCGCGGCCTTGGGTCGTTGTGTCACACATTTCTGCGTCAGCCGATCAGGCGGTCCCTCGGCCAAACCAGAGCGACCCCACTCGCTTCCGTGGCACGCTTTGCCTTTGCACTTGCAGCATTAGATTGTCGGTGACGCGTGCCATAAATCGGACGTGTCCCATTTTCGCATTAGCTTCTTCGCATGGTTCAGGCACAAAAAGATCCCACCACAGGTTTGGATCTCGGGTTTAGTCATTAGGGAGTTGAAGGGATCCTGTGCAGCTAGATCCATTAGTTCGTCACCATATTGGTCATCTTCAGTACAGACCTCAATTACTTCTTTCCGATACCCATACGTATTCAACTTCACGTCGTACCAAACAATTTGCGGTTAGCCAGTTTGATTTAGAACAAGAGCTGAATCATTACAAGATCGAGCTAAGTGCGGGGTGTGCAAGCGCATCAAATACGGGTCTCTCGATTTCCCCGAGGCCGAGTGACTGGAGCCGTGAGACACCGGCACTACTTGACTCCGGCCCCGCTGGACCAAGGGTACGCATGCCAGTTGATGAGCCCTACGGATCACAATCATTAGAGAGCTACTTGTTGATTATAACCTTGAGACGATTATACACGTGACCTAGGGGCTGGGATTTCATGGTCACGGCCCTCTTGATTTGATCCTGGGGCAGAATATGGGTTAGGGTTGCAGAGCTACTTCAGCTCATCTCGGCGGCCGCCCTCCTCACATCAGCCTCAAAATAGCCCATTCTTCTATTTTGGGATCAATTTTTACCAATTATCTCGTCGCTCAAATTTTCTTTTATCAACATATCTCTTTCATGTTAAACTAAGCGGAGGTAAATACAGGTCTCTATTGGGGGCTCAAAATTGTGGTTTCGGTCCCCCCGATTCTTCCAAGTGGCTGCATTAAATGTCGGCCCTCCCAACTTGACTATCTCAAAAAGTTGCTACTTTTACGTCAATGCAACCTTCGTGCATACTTTACTAAGCTAGTCCAAAGAATTTTGGCCACTCTCCATGTGAGCGGGATCACCATTCATTGGTAGTGGCGATGTTTCATCCCTGACGTAAGATGTAAATATTTGGACTGCATTGTCAGATGACATTTCTCCTCGAATTCCGGTTCACTCTTTTTTTAGGCATGGGCGTCAAACATCTTCAAACAATAATGTTTGTCTCTGCAAGTTTAAATTCCCAAAAATGGAAAAGGAAAAGACGATGCTTCTCTGCTGGATCCTAGCAAGGACATACGTCTCACTCCACTTGTTGCGTTGGGTAAACCATATGTAGCCTAATCAATCATCACGTTTGCATCGTCAGAATAAAAAGAATTGAGATCAACCTCTTGTCTGATCGTCATGAGACGAACAATATGTCGATATCCAAGACATGCTTATTATTCTTGTTGGCTAAGCTTATGCTTATTTTAAATACTGTTCATGTTGTAGTCAGCGCTAACAACGCCCCTCATATTATACCACCCCAAATTTTGAATCCCGCGCGGCATGAATCGTCATTGAAACATTTACGCCGAGCTATCATGAATGTCGTATTCTTTTGGATGGGACCAGCGGTCTGTTCAAGTATATATTAGGTGTCGATTGCATCGCAATCTCCGTTCTTGACAACACCGCCAACACCCACCAAGAATCTTATTCTACACCAAACTTCAGACAAGATGAAATTCACTCTTCTCCTATTCCCCGGGATTTCCATGATGGCCTCAGCGCTTCTGGATGCCCCAGACTACGCAGAGATTATTCGACGATCCAACTTGGAGCCTCGTATTGTCGACGAAGAATGCGCCTCTGTCATCGCAAGCTGCTGCCAGTCCAGCATCAACTGCGATCGAGCTGGACAAATCTCCAGCACCCGCTTCATTACCGGCTTTGGGTTTCTCGACTGTAATTCGATCCCGATCGTATTCAAGGACTTCCCAGACCCTATCAGAGAGTACTGCAACAATGCCCAGGGTCCTCTTCTCGGGTTAGTATTTTATCCTCCGTTTATACGTTAGGCCCATGATTAATTCTAACCATGAATAGACCTCCTCAGTGAGTCACTTCAGGGATTGAGAGTTTCACTGCGAGCGTAGCAGGCTAGCCGACGTTATCTCAATGCGAATTCACGTCTGCCTCGCCACATTCCAGCAATTTTCGTTTCGGGTATGGAAGGACACTGTCGTTTACGAGAGTCTAGTTGTAGCTATATATTTCAGAATGTACATATTAGTCAATCATACGGGATATTTACTCGACATGATACATCGCGATCAGTAGCATTTGAAACACCAGATAAAGGCCAGAGAGCACGGGTCTTCCAATTTCCCCGAACCCGAGTCCATCTCGGACCAAAATCGGACCAAACGGCTGCCCAGATTGCCGTCGGGATCTGAGGATGGAACTCAGTCAAGGGTCCGCGGCGCGACTATCTTTGATCTATAGTTTATTAGATATTGACAGGGGCGTCCAAAAGCTGTGGCCCGTGACCAGGGGCTGGTTCATAGTTTGTCAACAATGGCCAAGGACAGTCCCAGGGGCAAAAAATAGTTCACTTCTAGAAAATGGAATCTGGCTCGTGACAATATTATGCTACACTTGTACATCATTCACCGCCTTGTTGGAGCGTCGCTTCCGCCGTTTTGGACGGGCTCATCGTCTGCATGGGTACGCGAAACGCACGCGTGGTGGGGCAGTATAGGGTGGCTGGGATGCTTCACATTAACCCTCAAAAGGCGATACTGCCTCATTACTAGGAAGCAAAACTGTTTAAATGAGTTTAGTAGTATTTTGGTCAACTTTGAAATGTTTATTTTTACCTGATTAATTGGAGTTTGTTTTGAGTCGAAAGCGAAAGTACGAACAAGTGCATCATAAAGTTCAAAACAACTGTGACGCTTAAAGCATCACAGCTCATACTAGTTAGTGTTCTTCTCTGACTGGGTGTTGAATCCAAAGCCAGAATTACCTAATTTTAGGCATGGCTGAACAACTAAATACCAGCGGTGTTTCGGGCACCTGAAGGTGATAGTCTAATGCCCCTAACCAACACTGCATCGCCGACCTCCAGTCTTGTCCAGCCATGGACAAACAAATGCCAGCATGGGGTTTCGGTAGAATCCGATTGAACGACATTTGGAGCTACCTCCTCGCTAACGTGCCTCTGCCCCATAGGGCTGTTGTGGCCACCGGTAGTCTATAAGTAGCCTTAATTTAATGTCGCAGCCGTCGCCTAGCCCGTACAAGCCCGTCAGCAAGACTGGTCTTGGTCCCCGACGTTAGTGGCCCCTTGGACGCCATTTCTCGTTTTCCCCGTGAATGGCAAACACATGTTTTCTAATTTTGGAAGCCACGCCTCTCGCAAGGGCATTTCTTTGTTGGGGACTTGTCTCAGGCTCTCTACAGCGGGCTGTGTGGCGCCTCAGTCACGGCTGCCAGCCAACCTCTCAGCTCACGTGTGGCTTGATGCGAGCTGAACTAAACCACCTGTTTCGGGTCCAGACCTTTGAGTGGCTGTCTATTCTCGTATTGAATCAGCCCCGTACTGCCCAATCAGCCAGCTCTATCCGCCTAGTGCCCAGCTTCTGCTTTTAGCGCTCCAGCCACAATCCTCATGTTTGAGGCGGTATACATCTGGGGTAGCAGGTTGTAGATATAAGAAGAGAGAATGTCCTGTCTGTTCTCTGTATCAAAAACCCAACATACATTAAAGAGCATCTTTTTCTCCTGCTATAATCCTCAATATGCAGATCAAGGCACTTCTAGTTTCCCTCGCCGCCTCCGGCGCCATGGCCGCCGGCATCACTCCTCCCTTTGAGGCGGTTGCCATCGCTCCTGGGACAGGCATCCATCTGAGACCTATCCAGGCCCGCGGTGGTGCGTGGTACGTCAAGCTGCCTAGCACCAAGGCCACTTGCTCTGCCAAGTCCGACAACACCGCCACTCTCCAGATCTACGACGACGAACTGTTCTTGTACAACTCCAAGAAGCTCACGCAGCGAGCTTTCACAGATCGCTCCGGTATGGGCCACGGCATCCTCGCATACACCGATGCCAAGGGTGTTATGGGTGGTCGTCTGGAGACCAAGGGCTGGAAAATCGACTCCAAGAACAACCTGGTCTTCTCCAACTCCAAGGGCTTCATGGCCTGCCCCGACGGCGTAGATGGCTCATGGCACCTCTGGCTGGAGGCCGGCGAAAAGGCCCCTGGTGGCACCAAGAACTGCAAGCGAATTGATTTCTACGTCATTCCGAGCACCAAGGCCAACAGCTGCTCTTACACCAAATCATCGTAATGGAATGGAAGACTGTAACGACCTGACGACGTTTGGTATTAATTAGATATGTTTGATGGAGAAAATACAACCATTTTATGCTGGATACTTGCACATTAGCCAACTTGTTTGCGAATGCCATATTCTCGTTACGATGTTAATTTTGCATAAACCTTGTACTTTTCCACCGCCTAAAAAAAAAATCGAGCATATGGTTGAAATTTTGTTTCCTGGTTGCCTTCATATGCCTTAATCCGCAACTGCATTGATCAATGCGTGCTTGGCGATGTTCACGGTGGTGATAACGTAAATATCAGACCAGATGCACAGGCCCCAGTGAGCAATTTAATTTTATTGCACTCTCAAGTTCTAACAGAAAATTTATCAGTCCATAAATGAATCATATGGCTCAACAAAAAAATATGGAAGGAGGAAATTTTCATTGAGTGGACAAAGGGAATGTATTTTGGAGCCTATCTATAGTCATATCCATCGTCATGGCAATTTGCTGCCGGCCCAGTCTAGTCATAAAACCGTTAAAAAGTCTAGGACTGCCTCGTGACATCATCCTAGTGAATCCCTCCCAAAATTGGTGATATAATACATGAAGTAGAAGAAGAAAGTGGAAAATAGTACATTTATTAGCATTAAGCAGCAAGCGCGACACCCGAAAGAGGAGAGTACGTCTTGTTTTCGAGAAACAATGTCTGACGCCGAGAGAGGCCTTCTCTCTCGATGGACTCCTTGTTGTTTGGTGCCCAAGCGGACATGATGCCACGGCCATCACTCATTGTGTTGACTGTTGTGGTAGAGTTGTTGTGGCAATGCGGGCTATTTGAGAAGCATTGCGAGATGGCTGCCTTGATGAGCAACGGGTCGGGAAAGTCGGTGGCCGGTTCCAGGTGGTCATCATCGACTTTTTGGAGCCACTGCGAAACAAAAGACTGCGACTTTCTCATGTTTGGCGTTGGCTTGAAAGTAGGAGGCAGAGGGGGTGGCAGGGGAATATCCGTATCTGTCATTTTTGTTTTGGTGTGAGGAGGTGTCTGGGGTCGTGGGGGAGCCTTCTTGTCGCTGTTTCGGAGGCAGTTGTAAATGTGAAGCTTGACTGGTGGAGATGGCTTGGAAACGGGAGCTGACATCTGCTTCTTGATGGGGAGAGGGGCGTCGGTCAACAGGCCCACTCTGATAACAGTGGTGGCTGACCTCTTGAGAGTCTCCTCTGGCAACAAGCAAGCTCCAGGTCGGGCCATTGAGGCGGACGACCACCTCCGATGGCATCTCTTTGGTTCCACCGGCGAGATTGGCGAAGGGATTGGGGCCGCCTCCACACTGGCTTCCCTCTCCACCTGCTCAAGGGTCTTGGCAGGTGGAGCGTTGGGCTTCCTCCTCACGCTGAACTTGCTCTTCAGCATGGTTCCATTCTGCTCGGGGCTGCTGACTGGAGCGGAGGGCTGGATTTGCTGCGACATTCTTTCGGGCGCGCTGGAAGGACGAGGGTGGGATGATGGTTTATCGTAGACGATGGATGTACGAGTAAACTCCTCGTCCTTCCCCATCGATAGCCTCTCGACGTTCAATTCGTTCGTGGAAGCGGCACGCGGCGAGGCCTCAGGAATCTCCTTCTTTTCGGCCGACGTTGCAGGAATGCAGAAGAGCTGAAGAAGCGAAGCCCAGCGGGCCTTCTTGTTTTCGGAGCTGGTGGTGGACATGATTGCGATTGTTGGTGGTTAACGCTGTGTGGTAAAATGGAGGAACTGGAGGCGTGAGCTTAATCGTGAAAGGCTAGCTGGACGCGGACTGAAGCGAAAGAGCGACGATTCAAGTAAACGAATGTGGGTAGACGCGATGAAGACTCGGTCAAGTTTGAGATTGAATAGAAGCTTAATCGAAGGAGTTGGGACCCAGAATGAAGCGGGATGCAGAGTGCCTTTATGGTGGCCGTCCGCATCGCCAATGGATTAATTACATGGGGTGCCAAAAATTGATGCTGGATGCTCAGCGCAGCGCGGGCAGCAGCCGTGGGACGGGGATCCCGGACAGGGAGCTGTGACAATTATTGGGTGCTAGCGGCAGCCGTGCATAACATTGGCAACCCAGGAATGCCATCATGGCGCAAGTCACGGCCCAGACTGGCTAATGAGGTGGCTAAGGCCGCTGGGCCACTCGCAACGCTGGATCCCTTCAGCCTGGACGCCGTGGCCGACGCCTGACCCTGCTGGCAATCCAGCGCCGCTCCACCTCGTCCAACGGTTCCCCATGTTGCGTCGTGCTTCCCGTGTATGTGTGCATGCTGGTCCTGGCTGTGGCCGTAAGAGCGGCACAGTTCTCGGCCAAACATCGAAACAGAGAAGTGCCGACCGCAAAACGACGACGAGCTGCAGCCAGCGTGAGGCAATGCGGAACGAAGGGACCAGATGTGTAATTTATGTATGTTTAATTCGCACGGGAAGCCACTTTTTTTACTGAGACAGCGGCAGAGCGAGACAATTGGGTGATGAGACATGCTTGATCCCGGGCTCATTCATATTGGATGCAACCACAAGAGAGAGAGAGCCTTCAATGTGACAGATGAATGCCCGAGACTCCCATTGGACCTGTCACAATACCACCACAGTGAAGCTCAAAGAAGAGCTGTTGTTGACGGCACTGGCGATGCCCGAGCGCCGTAACAACTTTTGATTAAGGGCACAAACTGGACCGTGGGCCGCTCAAGGGTCTCCACTAACGGGTTTTGTTAATTTAGCACGCTCTCTTTCGTCGCTGCGGAGGGTTCGTGCCACTGGCCTTTGCTCGGATCCGCCGATCCGTTGATTGACGAACAGATCGACCCTAGGACATGCCGCCCTCGTCTTTAATCACTAATGTCGATGCAATCGCACGATGTATCCGCCCTATTCGTGGTTAGTTCCCTTTCATCACCACGGAGAGAGAGCTCCCTCGTAACGGCTTGGTCACGCTGCACTAGACGGCACTCGACATCTTCTAGCGTGGGCTGAGGAATGGGGGGTGGTACAGTGTCGTCACGGGCCTCTCGCCCTAAATTTGCGCCCAACAACCATGACGGGATGAAAAAAACACGAATTGCGACATGTTTATTTTCTTTTTTTCCTTTCCCATGTCCCAACTTTGCTTTTTCTCAGCGGCCAGAATTTTGTGCTGATTGGGCTTGGCCATGGGCTCGCCGAGATTGACCTATGCTTGTCTGTGGCGAAGGGAGGCGCAAGGCCTTTGATTGGCCAGGGTCTGTGGCTTCAATTTGCCACAGGTGATTGGGCAGCTCAACACTTTGGGGCGGCGACGATGGCTTTGCCAGAGCGGGCCTTGCTTGTTGCGATGTGAAAGAACACATAAGTGGGATGAGCTGAGTCAGCGGCAGAGAGGCTGAGTGTGGAGTAGCTAGAGCTGAGCGATTGCGTAAATTTCACTCGCATCAGGCTAAGTCTGCGAAGACTATGAAAACGCGGAACTACAACTCTTGCGAGATTACGTCAATTACCCTAGCATAGAGTATTGTCACTGGACTTGTTCAACTGACCTCCGGCCTACTTGCTGCCTTCTCAATGGTTCCCAACTTGTACTTGATTTCGCTTGATGCTCCCTTGCGAGCGCAAGCCGAAAAGGATCCCTTCGGGACTGTTACCCTGTGGACCTACTTCAACAATGCCTTGGCTGAAGCAGCTCGTCAAGTCGCTTCCTCACCACCGACTGAAGACGAGATCCAAAAAATAGCCCAAGATGATCTCGTCTACGCATCTTTCCTGACTTTTGCGAAAACAGGAAAGGCCACCCTAGAGACAGAGGGTTAGTAATTTGCCAAGTATTAATTGTGGAGTTAGGTCTAACAAAAGTGGCAGTCAAGTTGTATTTTATAAAGCTCTTGAACAGATGTGTTATAAGCAACCCCGACATTGTCGATGGCGCCATGACCTTCATGCAGGAAGATACCGGTGTTTCTGTTGTGGAAATCTCATCGATGCTCCAGATTCTCTTGGCGGTCACCATCAAACATCACAACCATGATGTCCTTCGAAAGTTGGCAACCCACTCGCCTTTCGACCGTGGTATTTTCGGGTTTGCAGCTCCTTTAATTGTATCTAGACTCAAGGCAGCAAGCGCTTCGTCAAGTGTTTGGAATGCTCTTGTTGCCGGTGGTTGGCTGCAACAAGAAGACGTGCCAAAAGACTTGGGAGCCTCCAACGCTCCACTCCCCGAGGAATATTCTTCACCAGGAAACATGCTTGATTCTTGCGCGAAAAGGCTTCCAAGCAAGGAGCTGGAGGCGTATTTCCCCCATATTCCCCGGTCTCTTTACACCGCAATTTCTCCCTACCCTAAATGGCCTGGCGAGCGCATATTGGTCAAATTTGCCACGGCCCGCACTGACCCAGAGGGGTTAAAGGTATTGAAGCTTCTAGTTGAGATTGGCGGGATGGATGTCAACGATTCCGATTCGTGGTGGAAAGAGGGCGATCACGACCCGAGGGATTGGAACCCTAAATGCAAAGATGAGAGTGATTGCACGGAGTCGCCCCTGCACATGGCTGTTGACAAGGCGGACCTGCCAGTGATAGAATACCTGCTGACGCATGGGGCTATAAGCTGCAATGATGTGTTTGGGAGGTCTCAATTGGAAAGGGCAATGTTTCGGGAGCTGCCGGAGGTGGTGAAGCTATTCGAAAGCCATGGTTGGAAAAAGTCTCTTGGGGATTCATTCTTTAGAAAGATGATGGGGTTCGCAAAGAGCTAGTCGTCTTCTTCATTCTGCCGAAAGTCGCTTGCTAGTTAGAACAAACAAGAACGGTTTAGCTATAGGTCAGGTTACGAAGGAATGCTTGACGTAAATCATGGACAACATCACGACTTGCCAAGCTTACTAAGCGGCCCCTTTAAGGCAAAGGAATGCTGTGCCGCGATCTAGATGATTTTGCCTTCACACCGTTCTTCTCGGGGTTTAGATCTTCGTTTATCTCCGGCCTTGATTATAAGCGTATTTGTGGTTGCTCCCTGTCATCCTCGCCCATCCCCAACTTTGGGGAACGAGAACGGGCTTGGCACGGATGTAGATGCTAGCCCTTGACGCTGGCCAAGAGATCCTTCGGCCGTACTTCTGCGCGCCGAACGAGGTGCGGGGGGGCCAATTGCAATGGCGCTAATCTCACCTTACAACTTCGGCGGTCAGAAGTGTTTCCTCGGCTTTACTGGTCCTGGCACATTGCTCGGCGATCCATCTGCTTCCCCAACGGGATCCACTTCCCCGCAAACCTGCCATCTGATCTGGGGAAGCCTTTTAAAGGCCCGCCAAGCCCTTGGCTGTGTTGGAGAAAGGGGTGGACAACCACTCGCAGCTTTTTCCCCAGCCAAGACACACAAAAAAAAAGAGTTCAAAGCTTGTGTCTTGCTCGTCTTGTGGTTGCGCCAATGACTTCGCTCAAGGACGCCGAGATGGACTCCAAGGTCGAGCACGATGAGTTCGACCACGCCGGCATGGACGATGATCAGCGGGCCCATCTCACAAGACGCGTCCTGTTCAAAACAGACACGCGGTACGTCTTTTCAATTGCGTTTTTTGTGATGCGCAGCGTCTTACTGACAGCCTCTCTCAAACAGTGTGCTCCCCGTCCTCGCACTATTGTTCCTGTGCTCCTTTCTCGACCGGACAAATGTCGGAAACGCCAAGATTATCGGCATGGAGGAGGACCTCAAGCTCAGCAACCTGCAGTACTCGCAGGGCCTGGCCGTCTTCTACGCCACCTACATCTTCAGCGAGCTCCCCAGCAACCTGGTCCTGAAGAAGGTGTCGCCCAAGATATGGCTGCCCACTCTGACGATAGCATGGGGAATCATCACCATGTGCCTGGGCTTCGTGCGCAACTTTGCCAGCTTCGTCGCCGTCCGTGCCATTCTCGGTATCGCCGAGGGTGGTCTGCTGCCGGGCATGGTCCTCTATCTTTCGGGCCTATACACTCGCGGGGAGCTAGCCTTGCGAATTGGTATTTTTTACACGGCAGCGTCGCTTTCCGGGGCGTTTGGAGGTGCGTTTTTCCTACAACGGCTAATTTGTTCAGCGTCATTGACTTTTTCCCAGGCCTGCTCGCGCGTGGTCTCGCTGAAATTGGACCTCGAGGAAACTTAGAAGGTTGGAGATGGATCTTGATCATTGAAGGATTGATGGTGAGTTTGTATCCCCGACTATCTCAATTGCATTAGCTCATCGGTGATAGACCGTCGTGGCCGGATCAATTGCCTTTTTGGGTCTGCCGAATAGTCCAGCCTCCGCTAGTTACCTGACTCCCGAGGAAAAGGAGTGGGCCATCAGACGGCTGGAGGACGACCATGGAGGTCGCATCAAGTAGGTTCTGACATATTCTTCTTGTGGCCATTTATTCTGACAGCTCCTCATAGTGCCGTGTCTGAGCGTGATGAGCGATTCAGCTGGGGCGAGGTCCGCCGCGGTGTCCTCAACTTGCAAGTTTGGCTCACATCCACGGCTTATTTTGCCATTCTCTCGGGCCTTTACTCATTCGGTCTATTTGTATGCTCGCCTCGATCCTCCAGAAATTGATTTATTTTACTGACCCAAGTAGCTCCCAACAATTGTCAACGACCTTCATATTGCGTCGAGCACAAACCAAGCCCAGCTGTGGACTGTGATTCCTTACGCAGTTGCTACACCAGTTACTGGTCAGTGAATAAGAAACTTGATTCAATTTCTCTCGCTAACATATTTGGTACTCAGTGTTGGTGGCCTTCTTATCCGATCGACTAAAGCTTCGAGGTGTCTTAATCCTGGCTGTGTTGCCTATTTCCATCATCGGGTATGCTGTCATTGCCAATGTCAAAGCTCCCGACACAAGATTCGCCATGACATGCTTGATGGCCTTGGGAATGTATTGTTCCGTGCCCTGTATTCTCGTCTGGAACACCAACAACTCGGCTGGACATTATAAGAGAGCCACTACTTCTGCCTTGCAGTTGGCGATTGCAAACTGCGGTGGATTTGTTGCCAGTAAGTCGTACTCGTACATGTCTAAAGACCATTCTGGAATTGGAGATATTAATCTTTGGGTCCAACAGCCTTTGTCTATCCCAAGCAGGATAGCCCCTTCTATCACCGTGGTCACACTATTATCTTGGGATTGCTATGCTATGCGTGGGTAGCGTGAGTACCCTATCGTCCGATACACTAGTATTATATCGAAACTGGGACTGACATATCTGTTTAGTGTTCTAGCCAATGTTCTTTGGTGTAGAAAGGTCAACCAAGACAAGGAGAATGGCAAATATGACCAATATGCAGGCTGTGGGGATGATCGAGATCCTCAATTCAAGATGATTCTATGATCGGTAAAATAGAACGGTAAAACGGGCTCACATGCGCTGAATGAACATGAAGACTGCCGACCTCACATCAAGTTATTCGTCATTGCGTGCTCTGATATGACCCTGGCTGCAACTTCTTCAACTTGGCTTCTCAAGCCAACGGAAGGAATAACTTGCACTACAAAACATCCAGTGCCATCTCCTCCTTTATACCCCCGTCGGGACTGTGAGAGCCACGAGATCAAATTCCTGCCAGTTGGAGATCTGGGTAACAATGGCGCCTGGCGTGGGGATATTGGTTCTCCAGTCGCGTTCGTAATTGATAACACATTCGGCTGTCATCTGCAGGGCATAGTAGCTGGATTTATAGATTACTTTAAAACCTGGGCCCCGTTTCTGGATGATCGCCTGGAGCCCGGTTACCATCCACATAAGCGGGTAGAAAGCCATATGCTGGGGTGTGCCTTAGCTAGATTGATCTGATGGTTAATACGGGGAAAAGAGGCAATGTGATGATATTAGCGGATATCTCATTGATGTATGCATTAAAAACAGGGTATAAGGCGTCTAGTTAAAGATTGATTGGACCTCTTTCATGATGAGCAATTGAGCTGGTCTGGATTGCGGCCCAGCTGAGTCTGCATATAACTTGACTTGCATCATTTCAACTGTACTAGTTCGCAATGGTGGCAGCCAAAATCAATAAATATTACTCTGGTAAACTTTTATCTTTCAATGAAGCACCTAGAACGGGTATGGGCTTGGCAACGTAGAGGTCCTGGAGCATTGGCTTTGTGAACTATTAAAAGATGGACAATAGAGCGGAATCTGGGATTCATTCTGTGAAATACAGAGCCCACACACGTCCATTCGCGGCATGACTGGCAATGGGGCGACTTACATCGATGATCTATCAAATATGAGCGTATTGGGACTATAATGAAGCACCATCGCCTGGCAAGAATAACAAGAATCATCGAGATAGCATGGAAATCGAAATGATTAGAAAGAAGTATCAACGCTAAGGATATAATGCAGTGTCATGCCAATCGTCCCATCATACAAATAACCTAATATAGTTCCTCCATGAGTATCCTAACTTGGCCCAATGTTTGGATACCCGGAGCTCCTGGCCCAATTACTCGCTGTCATTCCCATCTACCATCTCAAAATTACCGAGGTGGTTCGCCTGGGAGGTGATGTCACTTTCTAGATTCATATGCCCAAAGGTGTCTGACGACGAGTAGGTAAGACCTTGAAGCTCTCGCATTGTGAAATCGTCCGGCGGCGGGATTGAAAAGAATTCCTCAGCTGACAGGTCCAACATCTCATCATTGGACTGTCTCGTGATGTTGCTGTGGTTTGGTACACGCGGATTGCTTCCGGTGGCACTCGACCCAGTACCATGAGTAGAATTGTTTGGAAGCAGTCTCAAGCGCCGTGGCTCAGGTGGACTGTTGAAGACGATGTCACAGATTCCATTTCGAAGTTGAGAAATGATGTTGTCGTCCACTTTGATCTGGCACGACTGCAAGAGGGAGGGCAAACGAGAGCCGAGGGCAGCGTCGGCACGCATGTGGAGAAGAGCAATCGGCTCGTTGATTCCGTGCTCTATAAACGGGGAGCGAGGTGGTTCGTGTCCTTTGAAGAATGTCTCCCAGATCCAGTACCACTTGTCCCGGTCACTGGTGCCATATGGCCCCTCTCGCAAGGTCATCACTTCCTCTGGCTTCAACTGTTCAGGCTCCGTGACTCTTGAGCAACCCCCCCTTTGTCGATGGGTTTCCCAAGGTCCTCGGGACTTCCAATTGTCCCAGCAGCGCTCGCAGTAGTACGAGTCCTGGAGACTGTGACAGCGAATAATATGCTGCTTGATATCCGAAAATCTTCTCAGCTTGTATCTTTCCCCACACCGATAATGGGCTGAAGGGTCCAGCTTGTACCATGGACATGCCCAAGTCCTAGTCCTGGGGCGCTCCTGTGTCCCATCACTGTTGTCATCCGAGTCTTGGTCCGCGGTTGTCTGTGTCATCTCCTTGGACTCCGTTGACTCTTGGCGGTCGTTATTCTGGCGTGCAGGTCCGCCCACCGAGGTGTCGTTTGGGTCTCTGAAGGTACCTTGCATATCCATCCAGAGAGCAGAGGCACGAAATGATGCATCAGCTTCAGCACAAGCCTCCGACGTGTTGGGTTGTGGCATAGCCGGATGATGGAACATCAAGCTGTTTTCATGCCGTGCATAGGAAGAATCAGATGAATAACTTGGCATAGCCGATTGAATCGGTTGATATCCAGCTATATTGATGCATGTACATGGGTAAGGTGAACATGTACAGATGTCACCTTTATCCAGAGGTTCAAAGTTGACGTGCATGCGAACATCGTCTTGTTCTGTTGTGTAGCACATATTGGCTTCCTGGTTGCTCTGACGGGGCGCAGAATTGCCAGAGCCTGAGGCATCGAAAGGCCTCATGTTTGATGTGCAAGTCTACAATGATGAAGTAGAGAGTGCCCTAGTTGCCCGGTTCATAAAAGACTGGGCGCCCCTGTACGGGCTTTATACATCCAAGTTTTTATCCCAAGTTCAGCCGGGAGGTAAATCCCTTCCAGCGTTTGTTTCAAATAGGGCTGCGAGCAATCCTGACAAATGCAGATAGAGGCAAAAAAGACCAGCCTTTTCCTACTCAGCCAGCCAACCTATCCTTCGTTGCTTTTTTTCTTACTTCATGTGGGTACGAGCAACTGTCTGATTGCACCATTCTCTTCTTGTTGGACAGGGCACAGCTTGGACCAACTGAGAGAGCATCCAATCAAACCTCACAAAGAGGAGATATGTATGGGGCAATGAGCCAACATTCTTCTTGGCATGAACGGACTGGGAAAAGCACCCGCGCGCTTGTTTCACATGGGGATTGGGATGTGCAGATACAGAGCTGGATGGGCAAGTATGAGCGCACTTGGGCTTTTCCTTTTTGGCCTACTGCCGGAAGTGTATCGAATGCACATCTGGGGGCGGATCTATGTCGCAGATCCGCACTTTTGGCACGGGATGCTTTCCAAGCTGGATGGTTTTGTCCCGGGCTCATTTCTGGATCTGGAGTCGGTTTTTTTGTTCTACGTCTCGGACACGATATGATACCTTGGGCATTCGTTCGGCACACCCGCGGTACAAGTCTGCTCTCACTGGAAGAAGCAATCCGGCCATTTGCCACGATTTGCTGTCTCAGGACCTTGTGTCTGTTGGGAGGAAACGTCTCCACTGGGCTTGCATTAAATGATCTTGGCCCGCAGCGCCCGGCAGAAGTGCGCTTTCGGCCGAGGCATTTCATCATTGCCATTCAGCCATGACACGCGCTACAGTCTGCGTCATCCCTACATCACATCTCGGGGCATCTTGTTGAGAGTTTGGCCGAAAGCTCCATCATACCTCTGCGACAACCATCTGTTCTAGCTTATTTTCTACTTCTCACGGGATTCTCCTAAATCTTGCATCTTAGTCTCGTTTCTCGATACACGTCTGGATCAAAATCCGCACCATGTGCGACAGGGATCTTTTTGTCTTCGTTGTTCCCGACATTCTTATTTCCGATCATAACCAACGCAGAGCGTACGTAGTTTTATGGCACACACAGTTTTTATTTCTGGTCAGGTTAATGTACGAAACTGTTCCAGTCGCTGGAATCAAGAGCGCATTGTAGCCATGAGTTGAGGTCACCATCACTCACACACGCCAGAGAGGTTCATAGCTTCAATCCACGTCATACTGGCAGAATCTGCCCTTGTAGGCAGTTGAAGGAATTGGGCTTACCATATTGTAAAAGTCAATTGTTTCCCCACGACGTCCCGTTGATGTTTTAGAGCAGAGAATTATGCAAGTTCCATCAAACCAACGAACCAGGCATGGTGGGGTGGATATGAACAACCAGCATTGCAATTCAAGGACATAATTAATGCAAACTTCGACGTGTCTCAAGACCTAACTAACCAGGTCGCAGTACAAATGCACCAAAATGAAATGAAAATGGGTAGAGTGGTGACCAAAAATCACCCACAAGCAATACTAGGTGGAGGTCAGTGTCAATCCTGCCATGTCACATGTGCAAAAACATTGCCAATGACATGATTCCCGAGTACCATGCGCTTTCCAATGTGTTCAAAATTTGGAACACATGGCAAAAAAAACAGATGCTCCCCCGGGTGGGCTCGAACCACCGATCTTATGATGTGCCATTTGGTAACAGTCATACGCCTTAGCCAACTGGGCCACAGGGGATTTTCTTCTGATTGGTTGTGAAACATGTGGTTTAGATTCTCTGATATTCCCCTTCTGCAAGAAACATTCCCGCGATCGAGGTGGCAGACCTCTCAACCGTCAGGGTGAAGCTATTAGAGCTTTATTGAAAATATATTAGCAATTCTTTTTTCCCCACCATGCTGATCTCATTTTTCTCGACTCAAACATGAAAGTGTAAGACCAACAAGGGGGAACAGGTTTGAACCCTAAGGTGCACTGATAGAAATTGCGTGTGTATTCGACAACAGGGTTCAATGCAGCTGGTTTAAGCCAGAACCTTTCCCAAGACCTGGATTACCTTTTGGTATAGACCACATCAGATCATAAAAAATGCAAATACATCATCCCCAAAGCCAAAGCAAAGTCTAATTCCTATCAAGAGAAGAAAAGAAGCGTCCTCAAAAAAAACGCCAATAATACCCTATACAACGGGTTGGTTTGTACGAGCCACTGTATCTTTCTCTTGTGTTTTGAGGGACGTTCAAAAAATTGGTGTGCAAACTGCAAAAATGTAGAAACCGCGACAGAGACAAGATTCGAACTTGCGCGGCCGAAGCCAATGCATACCTCGAAGATTCGAGTGCATCCCTTTAACCACTCAGGCACTCTGCCATTAGGTTGACGTCATGGCACAATTGCTAGCACTACTGGTATATCATGCCAGCCTTGGCCTGAATTTTAGTACATTCGAGATTATCAACCGCTCTTTTGTTCATGACTTATGGATAAAGCCCAAGTATGGCGAACAAGTCAGATGTTCCATTTTTGAATCCACTGGACACTGGCGTTCAACTCACGACCCTGAGGTAACCGCTTGTGTCGATTCGGTTAACACGCTGTTCTATACACCCGCGTGATCTTAAATGGAAACTTGATTCATAATTTGCGTAATGCTCCAAAGCATCGTGTGTTCTTTTTGTTTTTGATGAACGGAAACATTAGGCTGCATTGTGCAGGACCCAAGTTTCCAGGTTATCTAACAACCGAAGCCAAGACTGATAAGGTGCGGATTGTTATAATCTCGCTTAAATCTCGCTCCCTTCAACCCAATAAGTAAAACTGAATTTTAGATGGCCATTTGAATTTCAAGTGGAGCCATCTTGCCAGTTCCGATGTTCTCAGTTTGCATGAACTCCACAGGGTGCTGATGATCGGCGACATATCCAATCCCCCCCACAGACTTGTCTAAGCACAATCGATATTAGATAAATTCAAATTCCGTAGTTTTGGGTCAGAGGCTATGGTTGAAGACACTCACAATATCCAGCCAATCTAAGAATGTCATCGGGTAGTTTACGAGCAATCTCGATGGGTGTAGAGAGAACCTCATCTTGATCGGCGCGGAAGTAATCACGCTGGCTATGCGAATATACTGATTAGTTGCCAGCTCTAACTTAGGAAACAAATCGTCCAAGAATAAATTTCCTTACCCGAAACATGCAAAGATGGTTCGCAGAGCATTGGGGTCGGTTGGCTGGCAAATATTCTCACCTGCGCCGTGGTATGTTGCTAGGATAGAAATAAGTAAGACGCTTATTGGAAGAATGATGGAGTATTTTGCTTACATCCGAGAGTAAATAGAGCAGATCCGGGTTCCATCTCAGCATAGGTAGCCTCCTCCTTCTTCGGAGCACGGGTAGGTGGCCATAGGTGGCTCCCGGGAATTACTGCAGTAGCCTATGGAGAAATTAGACATTGCACGGCACGTTACTGGATCCAAAGAATTGAGATGGAACGTACGCCATTCTCATAGGTGCACTTGGAGCCAGCAATAAGACAGCCTAACATGGGGGTGAAGAGAGGATTAGTGGGATCAGGTCGCACTTGATACGCGATTTGATCCTGAAAAGTGGCACAATTTGTCAGTAACATGGATAGCAATGAGACGACAAGAAAGTCCTACTCGATGCAACGGCTGAGGTTTGGCCCCGGGCACTAATCTTAGTGCTGCCGTCGAGGCAAGCATATAGCCGCTCTTTTGCGGTACTAGGGTCTCGCCAGTGTAAGAAGCATACTCATCGCTAATGGAATCTTTAGTTATTTGGATTGCATAGCAAATTATTATAAACAAACCTCAGGAAACGGTCCATGATTCCCTGCCAAACTGGAAGCCGCATGATTTTGGTGATGGTCTCAGGCATCTTACCCAAAAGCCCCTGCATGGATAAAGGGTGGCGTTAGCCCAGGATAACGTGTGCATTCAGCACTATTACACATACGTAAACGCGCTGTGAGCCCATCGGAAAGAAGTCGGCACCAAGCTCATTATGCGTGGAGTTTGAGCTATATAACTTGCGGCCTACAAAGTGAGGCTCAACTTAAGATAAAAGTCGTCAGTATTCAGAACATAATTCTCCTTTTCGGTACAATGAGAGCACCCACTATTTTCCATGATCTCTTTTAGCAGGTCCGGAGGTAGAAAGTTCGATACAATGACGCCTCCATCCCGGGCAACAACCTCGTACATTTTTTCTAAGGGCTCAGAGGCATCAATGGTAACAAGTGAGGGTGCCATTTTGGTTCCCGTTTAGAGGATACAGATGCTAATGATGGGGTGAATAAGACAAGGCAATGTGGACTGGTAAGCGCAAACTTTGAAGAGTGATTTGAAAAGATGTTATATGTATCGAGGTGGGAGCATGAAAGGCCAGCCTATTGGATCTCCGACTTGGGCAATACAAATCGCTTGTCGTCGGCTGGACCTTCATGGGCTCTCGGCGGGGTATCGTCTACGTGACTCCCCGCAATCTTGAGTGTCATAATTTGATAGGGCGACTGGGACCAGGGGCTGTAACTCGGACATGCCGGCACGTCGGATTTTGGATGAATTGATAAGCCCAGCTCGGCCTTGATTGCTACACTCTCCACTCCCCCCTCACGCTTGATGATAAAGAATCGAGGCTAATGCACAGCTCGTACTTATTTGCGGGTCCAATGGCTAGTCCCACCACCCCCATGGGGTAACATCGCAAATGGCACAAAATTTGATGCTCTTTGAACTCTGCGACAGCATCAGAAGGGAAGGGTTCGGATATCTCAACGGTCCGTTTACCTTATCCATTTCGGGATCGATGGAGGTGAGACTGAACGATACAGTGTGGCGAAGTGCTGTGGTTACAGTCGGCATGAACCCTTGCTCTGATAATGACAAGGCTCTCTTTATCTTGACTGATATCTCTGTGACGTAGATTGCGGCCGCACGAATCGCATTTAGTACTGGATGATAAAAAGATACATTGGATACGTATCATGCAAGGGATGGATTAAAGTAAACTGCCGAGTATGTCGGGCGTGTGTCGGACATCGTACTTATTACGATCCTGCATCTGGATGGTTAGGATGGAACGTAAATTGACTCTCATCTCCCACTTTCCAGTATCCTTCACATCTGTATCTTCAATACTCAGATTCTTGACTGAAGTTGAGCCGAACTAGATGAAGATGGATAGCCGCTCAGCAACTAGTGTTGTTGCCTCCGGGACGGCCAAGAAGGATGAGATGGGATTGGAGCCCGTATCATCCATCACGGTCGGAGAAGTCGCAATGGTAAGTGGGTTCTATCATAATCGCATTTTATGTAGCATTGAGTTAAGTGTTCCCCAAAGCATTTCGGTGCAGACTCAACTCCAGAGACAATGTCGATGGAGGCGGCAGTGCAACACTCGGTCAACCATCGCAGACTGAACGCCCGACACATTCAACTAACATCTATTGCCGGATCAATTGGAGCGTAAGTAGCTATGCCATTATTTGACAATTATGGTGTACTGATTTGAGGCTGCAGTGCTCTGTTCGTTGCCATTGGATCCGGTGTACTAAGCGGACCATTGTGCCTCTTGATTGCTTTTCTCTTCTGGGCCGTGGTTGTGTATTGTATTGCACAATGTCGTAAGTAGTGCGAATATTTTTGAGTATGGTATTTGATTATTGACGTCTCCTTTTCTAAGAGTTCGAGATCGTCACACTTTACCCACTCGATGGATCCTTCATTCGTCTGGCTGGCCGTATGGTTGATCCAGCACTTGGCGTTGCCGTTGGATGGAACCATTTTGTGAGTAAAACAAGTTTAACTAAAAGTTTTGTTAGTTTGAGGCTCATAAAATCCATATGCGGGTCTAGTTTGCGCAAACCTCATACGTCATATTTGAGAGTACTATTATCAACACTTTGGTACAGTATTGGGGCTATGATCAATCACCAGCCATCCTCATCTCTGTATCCATACTTCTCTACATGGCAATCAATATCTATAGAGCAGATCTATTCGGCGAAGTTGAATGTGAGTGGAAAATACGATTAAACCATCCAGGAAACTGACAGGCGAGGATTTCAGTTTGGATGGCCCTTGGTAAAATATTATTAGCCGCTGGCCTGCTTCTATTCACATTTATTGCCATGCTAGGTGGCAATCCACTTCATGAGTAAGCCTTTGTAACATATCCAATCTTCACAGATCACTGCTGACCTTTGTTTTAGCCGCTTTGGCTTCCGATACTGGAAGGATCCCGGTGTTTGGGCTGGTGATGATGACACTGGGCGATTGATATCATTCGTCAATGCTGTAAATGTTGCTGGGTTTTGCATGGCAGGGCCAGAATACATTTCGAGTGAGTATCATCGGAATTCTTAAATCTATAGACGCATTTAACGATGTGCACATAGTGATTGCGGGAGAGGCTAAAGACCCCCGACGGACCATGCCTCGTGCGTTTGGAACCATTGTTAATCGCCTCATCTTCTTTTTCATCGGAGGTGCAATTGCTGTGGGAGTAAGCAATAGTTTAAAAAGAAACTACGTCATGATTTTGACTAACATGAATGTTACAGATTCTTGTTCCATCCACCGATCCAACGTAAGCCCAAAGATTGAGCGTTCATCTCCACATTTCAGCTAAGCATAAATATAGCCTCACGAACGGATCCGATACCTACGCTGGTGCATCCCCTTAGTGAGTTATTAAGAAGGACAAGAGACAGAGGGCTTAAAACTTTCTAACCTATCATTCACGACAGTGTAATTGCCATGACCCGCCTGAAAATTCCTGTTTTGCCATCGATAGTCACTGCTGCGTTGATAACCACAATATTTTCCGCCGGCAATGCTTACACATTCAACGCGTCCAGGAGCTTGCATGCTCTAGCTCTTGAAGGACAAGCACCAAAATTTCTACGCCGTCTGAACAAACAGTAAGCAAACCTTGCCTTTCCAGGACACACGCTATCCTAACGCAGATGCCATCAGTGGGGTGCCTTACATGGCTGTGTTGGTAGTCATTATCTTATCTTCCCTCTCGTACTTGGCACTGAGCTCGGGCACTGCAAAAGTGTTGAACTGGATTCTAAAGTAGGAGCTAAACCTCAAACATACAAACGGCTTTACTGACTCTCGTTTACTTATGTTTGTAGCTTCTGTACTGCAGCCACCATGTTGTGAGTCGCTAAGAATAAGCAAAACTAGAAAACGCGAGAATACTAATTTTTATTTCGTATAATAGTAACTGGGCTGTCATGTCTTTCACTTGGATTCGATTCAATGCAGCCATGAAGGCGCAGAATATTGACAGAGCGACCTTTTTACCGAAAATATCCAGATTCCAGCCATTTGCGGGGTATTTTGGCTTTTTCTGGTCCTTCATCTTTTTGTGGTAAGTACTCTCATGACTTGGCCCGTGATGATGGCCTTTGATTTAGCCTTCTTTCAATTTGATTACTGATGCAAGCTTCTCAATTTTGCGTAGGGTTCAAGGATATGCCGTGTTTCTCAAAGGGCACTGGAGCATTTCAACGTTCATTTTTAACTATGGCATTGTATGTGTTGATCCCCAGCATTGAGTGATGATAAAACATCGCTTTTTGGGATACTTGCTGAAAAATATTCTGGTGGTAGATTGGGCTTGCTCTTTTTATTGGCATTGGGTGGAAAATCGTGAAACGGACGCCGTTTTACAAGAGCAAAGAGGTGGATCTGACCTCCGGACTCGAGTTCTTCGATGCTCTGACCGAACACTACCGTCAAGAGCGTGAGGTATCTTTATCGTCTTGGAAGAATAGGATGATCGATAAAGTCTTTTGATTGTACTGGATTAGACATATGGCCAGGCCAATAAAACCCAGACAGGGTGTGATAAGACATCCATCCATTGTTACAAAATTTATGATACTATTAATGGTTACCAGATGATACCTCCATTAGCGTTGATTAACGAGAGTGGTCCCTTGGAGATATGTATCTGATGTAGGTTTAGAGAGTCTGCCAGCCTCGCTAGATGCGGTATGTCCCATGGCAACATGTCCTTTGTTATCATACCATTGGCGGTTGCTATTGCCATTGCCTCGAGAATATCAGCAATTTCTTGACTGTCCCATATCCCTTCCCTTCGTCGCATGGATCGAAGCAAATTGATAGTTCTCCGCTGAACGTCGGAATCCGTACTTGATACACAAGGGATCGTCAAACTTAGAATTAAGCTTCCATCAAAAGCAAAGACTGGGGAGGACTGAAAAGCATCCAATTCAGCCAGCCGCTCAGCTCTCTGTAGAATTTCCTCACAGTCTTGCTTGTGATACTCAGCCCAGCCCTTGCAACGCAGCCAGCCTGACCATAATGCCTGGTCTACCGCCAGCGCCCTGGTTCGAAGAATCTCCTGTTTAGTCGCGATATTTTCATCCATCTGGTGTCTAAAAAGATCGAAACGAGCGCCCCAGCGATAAAAGATGGTCTTTAAGTAGTCAAAGGATATGAGACTACCAGGCAGTGATGTAGTATCTGGCATGAAACAGAAATGCGGCTCATTCGCGCTGTACTTGCTCTGATTCCAAGCTACAACATCTCCACTGGCTACTCTATCCGCTTCGAATAGTTTAACAACGTTGTAAAACGCTGCCTCAGCCACATCAATTGATTCGTATGGTGTGATAGGAGATGAAAGGTGGTCGGTGGATAAGGAGTAGAAATTAAGGTCGGGAGCAACCATTTCACGGATATACCCCCAAACGTCGTTGCCAAGCCGACACAGAGCTTGAGCGATATCGTCGAGATGTTTCGGAATGTTTCTTTCGAATGTGAGTGCTGATATATTTGTTGACATTTGTAAAGAAGTCTGGTGGGAGATTTGGTTGACGTGTGAAATGAGAAGGGCGGTTCCTGATTTGAGATGACGTAGTGATTCAGCATACCGGCCGTGAAGGTTCTCTACACAAATGAAAATGACACAACAAGTAAGAATGACTTCCACATCATTTCCAGAGGCCCTTTCCATGACTGATTTCACTTCCCGTATTGCTTGATTGTATTGCTGAACGGATGTGGTTTCGTGATCTTGGAACGCCGGATGGTTTCGGAAGCACTGGAATTTGAAGAATCTATGTGCGCCACCGAGGGCACATATGGCATACTTGACGGCGTCTACTGAATGGCCCAGAGGAAGAGCATGTGTGTACCAAAAGTCCATTGGACTTAGTGCGGTTTCGAGATCCTGCAAGGTGCACGTCCGAGCGTGATGGAATAGTTCCATGCATATCGACATATCAGAGGTATCGGTGACCAATGATGGAATGCACCCAGGTTTGTATTCAGCTTTGTCGCATGTTTCCGAGGCCTGTTGAGTGCTGTCTCGACGTCGGGTGCCCAGCGTACGCGGTTTGCGTGTGAGAATGCGGTCGTAGCCACCACATGGTCGGCCGGCAGCCGCGCATCTTCGGCAAAATGGTTTCCGCTCGTCGCATTTAAGGTGGCGCGTTCTAAGTTACAACGGTTAAATACGTTACAACCAAAAAATACTCCAGTGATGGATCTTTGCATACTTGCTGTAAGGGGACGAGTTAGATAGATGACTACAGAGTGGATGCATGAGCGTACCATGTAACACAGCCGGACCTAACCCTGGGGGTCTTTGCCCTCGCTGATTTCTGTTGAAGTGATTTCATATTTTATTTCCAGTGTCCATATTCAGAAAAATACCGTATGAACAGGCGATATTAAAGGAAATGAGTTGACGTGACCAAGGATACACTGGTTGGCTTGTCTCTTCACCAAGTCAAGGGTGGGGTCAGATAAGTGCAGTGCGGGGTCAGATATGGCAAATCAAACAGGATAACTGGGTTGAAGCGTTTGAAAGTGGGATAGCGCGCTAGATCATGATTGGTTGTCAAAGTGCTGATGCGAGGTCGAAGAGTGCCTCAATGAGCGCTGTGGCCTATGGTTGGAAATAGTAAAGCCTACAATTAAATATGGACTAAGGTATACAATGAATTGATTCGTAAACTCCTTATATATTAAGTATGAAGTATGTTTATCCAATGAATTTGGAGGCATCTTTTGGGACAGCCCTATGAAAACATGGGTTGGCGGCATTCGCAACTGATCGACGTCAGCTCACTACCCAAGACTAATCCGGCCTACGAATGCCATTGCCCACCAAAGACATTCTAAAAAATTTGGTCAATGAGCTGAACTATATTTATAATGTTTGTGAGCAGTATAGCAATACCACCGAAGCTGAAAATGGCTCTAGTTTGACCCGCTAAGATGGAGTCACAATTTCGAGATCCACAACACGCAAAGCGAGAGCCACAAAAAAGAGAATGAATATTCCAAACCAAAAAAACATACAACAGCGAGGATTCCCCGGTCGTCACCGACCCGAGTACTAATTCACCGCTTCTCAGCTTGACTATGGGAGAGCGGACGGGATCCCGTATTTTCTGAGAGCTATGGTCGTATGTGCTCATTCCATGGCCACGACGAGACTATGAATCTGCCTGAGTTGATTTGCATGAAATTCACCAATATCCTTGATCATTCTGTCATCTACTAAATTGTAAAAGTCGCCATTAGCAAGTACATTACGTGGAAGTAGGCAGTTGACCCTCTGGGTGGTCAAGTACGAATCAGGCACACGTTCAATAAATTGATTTCACATCGACATCAGTTTCAAGTATTGGCTGTTTCATTTATATTCTAGACCCTGATATAACCCTTAACCAACCAAACGCCCGTGAGGAGGGAGCCTTGCGGCAAAATCGTCGATCCTCCTCGCTTTCTATCATCTTTATGATTGTATTCTATCACAGTACCAGTCCGAACCTTCTCAACAAAGAACTCTTTATTGAGAAAGGAATCGCCCGAGTACCCATTTAGCACTTCCAGGAGGTGATCTGGTTGTCGTATTCGACAGTGCGGGGGTCGTCGGGAAGAGCGACAGCTAGGTTGTAGTTGTACGAAGAGGTGAGACCGCGGTCATCACCCTTGTCGTTGCAGCCCTTGTACCTGTAGCGCGACATTGTTAGTTTTTCGATGCCTCAAACTGTGCACAGCATGGGTTGACCTACTTGTAGAACTGGCAGTTGCCGCCGGTGTTGGTGGACAGCGAGGTGACCTTGTCGCTGAAACGGTCGCTGATCTCGGTGGAGTTGGCTGGCTGGAAGTCGAAGTACGAGACACACTTGCCGGGCTTGGCGCCGAAGACAGTGCAGTCACCACGGAAGCCCTGTATCTAGTTAGCAGATGTAATGGAATTGCTAATGTATTTCAGCCTTACAGCGTCGGTGCACTGAAGCACGTAGATGAGGTCGGGGTTGGCGTCGGGCCGGTTGGGGTTGGGCTCGGCCTCCTGGCGAGCCTTCAGGTTGATGTCGGCAGAGATCTGCACATCGGCCTTCAGGAACACCTCGTAGGCAGCAGAGTTCATAGTCTTGCTGCCGTACTTGAGATCGGAACCAGTGCTGCGGCGCTCATTGGGCATGGAGACGGCAGCGGACATGGCGCCAGAGGCGGCGAGGAGGAGGGTGGCGAAAGTCTTCATTTTGGAGTTGGTAAAATGGAAAATAGTAATGAATGTATCGTTTGGATGTTTGTAAAAGAGAGTGAGTTGAATAGTGAATGTAGATGATGATTTTCCAGATTGATAGGATTTGACGCCGGGGAATGGGCTTATTTATTCTCGTCAACTTTGGCTTGAATCTACATGACAATATCTGACAGAGACGCCATCCCCACATTGCAAAGTGTAACGGCCAATAGAACTTTAGTACATGTCAATGTTCGAAGCGATGCACAGATCTGTGTGTATGCCCTTCTAGAATGCCGCCGAGAAAGGAGGCGGGCGCCGTGGCCCGAGCATTCCGGGGTTCATGGTTAATTAAACGTGGTGTGGTGGTGGTGGAAGTCGGAACGGGACCTGATCAGCGCTGTCAACTCCCCGGATGCATGACAAGGTTTGGAGCGGGAAATGAAGACTAGCGCATGGCTGTTCCAATTTTAATGGCAATACGGCCCTGAGTCGAGCGTTTATAAGGCTGACCGTTTTGTTGGCGTTTTGCGTCAAGGCGCACCATAGCTGACACGAACCGTTTCGTCGGACAGACCGCCTGCATGGCCTATTCATCTGCATCAGCGTTTGATGGAAAGCTTATTTTTAGGGGGATGAAACAATTCTTGGTGACTTGGATGCATTGAGTCATGCCTTTGCAGCATAACGCCTATTTCCAGAGCTGGACGGAATCACTCGAAGCTTTCATCCACTGTTTGGCCCTCTCACCAGTCTCATTCAATATTTTCTCTTTACTATTCCAAACACAACTCTGTATTTCTCATATGAGACATATTTGCTCATTTTAGTATTTTAGTGTGAGAGACAAGAAGTGAGAATTTACCAACGGCAAATGCGGCTGGGTAGCGCTTGGACTTGGCACCACAACGTGCCATCCCTCACTGCACCCTAAACTTTAAAGTTGAAGGATATACCTCGTACAGAGCCACAGTTCCATGTAGATCCCTAACTAAATGCCGTGAAAGCTCATTAAACACATCTGCTTGGCAGCTGGACCCTCCACCTGCCACTGCGTCCGGTACGGGCAGGGGCTCGCTCTTTGGTACCTGATCGGCGATAATCGGTGTTCCTCTTCCACTCAGCAGTAGCATACTTCGATTTTTGCTTTGGCTATTTTAGTGGAATGGGGATCTTCAAACCCTTTGCCTAGTCGAGGGATATGCTAGACGGAGATGTTCGGCACATGTCCATCGTTTGATGCTCATTTGGGTTCGGAATGATAACCGGCCGCTATTCTAGTGGCTTGGCGGTGGCATGGGCATACCGTATAGAGTTATCCGGCGTTGGGATTTGGTTTCCGTCGGGCACTTTGCCTGGCCATGATGCAGATTATGGTGAAGTAATTTGTCTACCTAGCGCATACTATAATGTGATGCAAATTGATCCCGTCTTAGGAAACTGTATCCGTTTTATTATAATCACTCCGACAATGTCGGTACATACGGAGTTGCTTGTCAATTAACGAATTCGTATCACACATAGCAATCATACATAGATAACAGCATCTTCATTGAACGAGGATTCCAAGATTTCCGACGATTTGCTTTCGGACTTTAGTTGCCGTGCTGATTTCATTGAAAATGTTTTTCTAGTTCGACCCTAAAAGCAAGCAATGTAAGCAGAGAACGTGAGTTACCCATAATAAGACAAGTCCTAGGTCGCTTAACCAGAGCCAGTGAACAAATTATAAGATTATTCTGTATTTTTAAGAAAGTTTCCCATGGCTATTCTAAGGTTGAAAATCACTTTTAGTCTTCTGCGTGTTTCTTGGCTTCTGACATCGACTGGGCACTACGGAAAAGGACCTTAGGAGAATTATCAAAGCCTCAACTTTAATTTGGTCTTAAATATATGAAAGGGGACACTTCACTGCGCTTGGCTGGTCAAGGCACAGTCTTAAACGCGTACTTACCGCCTTTTTAGAAGAGACCCTGCGCTAATCAGTGTGAGGATGAACCAAGCGCAGGAGCGAGCCCCGCATGGACCTTGAATGAGTTTTGAAACCGAAAAGCAGAGTTTCAGAAAATTTCGCCTGGGCACTCAAATTCTCATGGCGTAGCCTGACAAGTTCTAGAATGAAAACTCATTGCCTACACGACCATAATCCAGGTCTGCTTTTTGATCGCAAATTTCCATAGCGTGTCAATGTAAAATGTTAGACTGCTTGCTAGGGCTGTACAATTTTGACTTCACAATCCAGTCCAATCAGGACTGGGTGACAAAGACCCCTGCTTTGAACGTGAATGAGTTTGACATCTCCATTCTGCCGCCCTCTCAAGTCTTTTCCAAAGCCACCTTCCAATTTTCTCTTTTCCCATTCCATCCACAAATGTCATTCCCTTCATTCGTCATCGCTACTCTCCTGGTGAAACAGCAAGTTGAATGACGGTCCAAAGTTACATGTTGTGTTCCTCCTTTCTTGTTCCATTCTTTGTCTCGTGTTTATTCGTTCAATAGCGTTTGCCAGTTCATCACGCATCGCTTTCTCTTCATCTTCGCGTTGGGTCAAATTCGTCTCAGATGATGGTTCTTGAGAGTCGCCATCAGCCTCTGACTTGGTGGGCTTCACCGGTAGCGGCATAGCCTCTCTGATCCTCGATATCTCTAGAGCGACAGCAGCATCAAGCCGCTCCCCGAACTCTCTTTCTTGCATTTCTTCTCCTACCACCGCGAAATGGGCTCTGCGGTAGACACCAAGCGTGCTCAGGATGAAGCTCACAAGTTCCCAAGAGAAAAGAATTGGTAGAGTATAGCGCAGCTTGGGATTGCATCCCGCAGACCAGATGTCCGTGAGAGTTTGATAAGCCTCGTGGGCCGGGAACATGTATCCCACACGGTAAAACGCCGGGCTTAGTTCAAATGGCAGCATAATAGAAGTGACGTTCAGAATGACCCAAGAAATCAGGGCCATTGGAACGAATGGCGGTGGAAGCCATACGGTAAAGACATCGAGGACGAGAAAGTTGATGTGTGCAAAAAGCCAGAAAACCATCCACGACAAGACGAACTGGTTACCATTGACGTGCCACCCTGACCTGAAAGCCCATATGGCGCCGGTAACGCAGAGCGACCCAATCAAGGTGTACGCGATGGAAATGAGGCTGCGGATAAGGATGATGCGCACGGGTCGGGCGCGGGCGTATATTTTGAACTGCGCATAGAGGCCATTGACGGTTCCGAGATAAAAGAACTCTTGGATCATGATTAGAATGATGACAACGGTATTGTAGATTGCTCTAGATCCCTGTGAAGTGGGCTGGATATTGATGGATTGAAGCTTCCATGGTTCTGCCAGGACGGAAATGGCTCCTGCGCTGGACACGGATGTGATGTTGCCTGTCCCATTTCCAGCACTGTACGCCACCCTGGCAGTGTTGGAGAGCAGCTGGAGATTAGCCGATATGGCAGAATCCACGGTGGATGCGTACAAGGCCTCATTCCACACATAAGTCATCACATTCGCGCTGTCATATGCCGACGCATCTGCATCCCCGGACAGTGCATCCTGCAGCCGTCTGGATGCACCTTGGGTTACATAGAGAGCTGCCCAATATCGTGCCTTGCAGACGGCCTCTCGCACATCTGACGCAGTTTTTAAATCTGAAGCTGGTCTCTCGACCAAAGACGGAAAATTCTTTCCTTGAAGAGATTGATATGCGTTCCTCACGGCGCGGCCGATGGCGCCTCCATCGTAGTCGACAAAGACAATGTGGAGATTGTGGGTGTGGCTCGTCTGCAGATACAGCGCACCAAAGATGTAGCTGAAGAGGGCCAGAAATAAAAGCTGCAAATAGATGAAATTGGTCCCAGCCGCGATGAAGAAATTCTTGCGGCCTTTTTTCAGCAGCGGGCTCGTCCTGGCGCCGCGGTTGTGGTTGGCCCTGGGATAGAGCGAAGTGATTGATACCATTTTCGGTAATCTCGGCGACGCTGATCGACGCCGGGTTTGAGACGGGAGTCTAGGTTTCTGGCGATGAAAAGAGAAGGGAAGGAGGGGCAAAACGGCCCAGGGCATTAATAAATGAAGCGCTAGCTCAGATTATGTCACCATTGTCTTGTCCAATCTTTGAAGGCACCGTTGATCTTTTAGGTTTTTGCTCTCTTCTACACTGTATGGCAACACTGATTGACGATGGTTACGCCAGCGATGATTCCTCTGCAGGGCACGGAAACGCAATGCCGGCTGACAGTTCGCAGTCCATGTTTTCATTTAATCCTGCCTAGCCTCGCGTAATTGGAAACATGCGTATCGTTATGACAGAATCAGTGACATCACAATCTAAAATACCAGGTTTGCTTCGAATCCTCCATCCATCCGCCAATCCTCTCCCGAAACGTACATCGCCGAACGCCATTGCGACGCACGCACGGCCTACTCCCCCGGGTTGAACCTCCCTGCAAATTCCGCCAGCCACGACACAGACTTCTGCGATACGGTAGGTCTCGTCGATTTCAGCGCCGTCTCGAAGTGGCGCTGCTCCAGAAGCACCTGCACGTTGTTGCTCGACTTGTTCCTGGTCTGCTCCATCGACCAAGCCACACCAGCGTGTCCGCACAGACTGCGGATGTCTGACCCGGAAAACCCCGCGGTGCGCTCAGCCAGGGCCTTCAGGTCGACTTGCGGGTCGAGGTCCTGCGGCGACAGGAAGACGCGGAAAATGCGCTCGCGGTCTGCGGTCGAAGGCAGCGAAAACAGTACTTTGTGCGGCAGGCGACGGAGGAAGGCCTCGTCCAAGTCGCTTGGCCGATTAGTGCCAGTGATGATAAACGGAGCCTTGTCTCCGTGTCGAGTCGTGAGGCCGTCCATCTCGTTCAGGAACTGGTTGAGGGCCGCTCGCTCCCACCTATGATCGCTGCCACCGCGGCGATAGAACAGAGCATCGACTTCGTCGATGAAGAGCACACACGGAGACATCTTTGCTGCGAGAGAAAAGGCCGCCGCAATCATCTTCTCCGATTCGCCAACCCACTTGCTCATCACGTTGGCGGGATTAAGCGCGAGCATGTTGTAGCGACAGTCGCTAGCGATGGCCCTGCAGAGGAGTGTTTTACCCGTGCCTGGTGGGCCGTAGAACAAGGCACCAGTTACGCGGATATGCTGAAGCAGGGTCATTGAAGCTGCTTGTGGTTTGAGCTGCCAGAGGCTGATGAGCTCTTTCACCTGGTCTTTCACTGTCTCGTCGATGATGACATCGTCATAGGCTGTGGTAAGTTTTGCTGCAATCAATCAGTCGCCTGTAAATGCATTGGTCAAGGGCCAAATTACCTGGATCAACAAGATATTCGAAATGTTTTTGCTCGTATTTGTTGCACTTGTTGGAGATCATCTTCAGTCGTTCACTCAGAGTCAACTCCTCCCAAGATTTGGTCTTGTTCTTTGTATCTTCCGTCCCTGAGGCTTTCTCGGGGGTTTCCCAAAGATTCTTACGACCCAAGCGAGTCACAATATCGATGACATCGTCAAGAGTGAGCCTCTCTGCGTCCCAGCGCTTACCAGCGATTTGCAAGGCTGCGCGCTTCAGGCGCTCGAATGCACAGAACTCATTCCCTGTGAAAACTTCATCCAGCCAGCGCTGCTGATCACCCTCTGTATTTTCCAAGTCAAGGATTTGACGCTCAAATGCATTCGAAAGTTTGCCCCGCAGTATTTGCTTGAAGCGTTGAACATTCTTTCTCTGGATGTAACCAATGATGCTCTTCTTGTAAAAGACCTCGTGTGCGGAGTAATTTGGTGGAAAAGGAAGTTCAAAACAGCCGAATGTTTCTTTATCACAATCATCCATGTGATCAAAAAACGCGTCTCCTAAACCCGAAAAAGCACACAGTGTTCGCGCATCGACCCCTGCCTTACTCCGGATGATCTCTAGGTATTTTCCGAATGTTGACATGAGATTAGTTGACCAATGTTCGAGCATCTTGATGTCGCGAATGTGCAGAATCACAGGCAAGTCGTCAGTGGCCGGTTTATCGTTGGATTGGGATTCGTTATCGATGGTGATGCGTCGCTTTGCCCGCACAGAGTCGATGAGCGCATAGATTGCCGCCCTGTTCTCTTTGTTCCGATTATGCTTTTTGCCACTCCTATCAGCACAGAAGTAGAACTTGGTGAAGTGATTGGGTGAGCCTTCGTCAATATTCTCGATGCCAGATGTCGAACAATCAGTCGAGGATCTCTTTCTCTTGGTCTGTGATTTGTCCTCGACCTGTTCAACGCCCCCCATCGGAAAGTCACTGTGATTCTTTCTGCGTTGGTCTTGCATATAAAACTCTCGGCCCAGGTCCTCTAGATCTTCAAGAGAGGTGGAAATCAAGTCCACACACATATCCGATGCCAATTGCCTCACAAGGCTCTCAAAGTAAAGGCTACCGAAATCAATAGCGTTGTCATCCTCCTTTACCATCCGAAAAGCCATGATGGGAATCTCCTTTGGTAGCGCACCGTCTTGGTTGCGAATGAGAGTGGCGGCAGCTGTTAATCGGATAGCCTCATACTCGTCTTTTAGAACCTCGAATTGAGCTGGACGCTCATCTATAGAGTCTTTGCCCAATGGCTTGTCTACAATGCCCATCCGGGAACTGCTGTCCGTAGTATCTCCATAGAGCTGGACATTTCGTTTCAGGAACCACGGGGGAATGGCGTATTGGACGCCTGAGAGATCAGAGTTAGCCAAAATCACACGATGCCTTGGTTCAGATACGTACCAGTTCCGGTGTCTTGCGGGACTTAAGAGTCCGCCATGATCGTGTAATAGATGGTAACGTTGTAGACGATAGACCGCAACTTCAACCAAGATATCGTTGGTTGGGACGGATGAAATGAGTGTGGATGGAAACTTGGGGTCCGATGACTTCTTAAATAAATTCCATTCTCTGATACAACCCTACGCGACTGGGCAAACGCACTTGGCAACGCAAACAGTGAATCACCTAGAAACTTCAGGCTCCCTCATTTTCCGAACACGCTTAGTTCAGGCGAACTAAAATCTGTGGTGACTTCAGAGCAGTGAATCACTAACTTTGAATTTAGATAAAGAGATGGCCTTTGACCTATCAAGATAAGATCCCCGTGGTTAAAGCAAAAATATTGACTAGTTAAGATTATCGAATCAGTGAATCATTACTAGGAAAACGAAATAATCCTTCTGTCTGTGGTTTGTTCATACCATGCATGACGTGGACTTTCAACCTTGGATGATCATTTCCCGCAAAGCTCATAACACCCCGAAGATGTATTGATGTTAGGTTGCATATGTCACAAAGGCCATTCCCATCTCGATAAGTCTTTTCACGCAACACGCGCTTTCAGCCCAACGTTCTTCCATCCGCGGATAATTTTAATGGTGTAGGGTGGGGTGCGAGAAAAGTGGAGATGGCTTCAATCTGCTTGTCGAAATTGTGAGTGTTTTAAAAATTTTACTTTCCAGTCCAGCCATGTTGAGCCACGCGATTTTCCATGTTTGCTAGTTCCAGGAAACTCTTGCATTTGCTTCAACCAACTTAATGCAGTGACGATGCCTCTTAGAGGTTCGAGTTGGAGACCCCAGTGTCATCAAGGCCCTCCACAGTCTATTGGCCCAGTCACTCTCTGGCTTTTGATCAAATTACCAGATCACCCGTTGATTTGGTAGCGTCTAGCCGCATCTGGCCTAGAAGACGCCCATTTCAAGATGCGTGGTTGCGGCCAGTGACATACTCGCAGCGCTTCTCCTGCGAGATCCACCCGGCAATCGATGCCGTGATGCAGTGGGACACACGCGCGTCGTGCCGCGAAACCGAAATGTCGACGTAAGCCTCTATCGCAGCGCAAGACCCACCACGGCGTAGCTATTGAGTGTTTTATTTGTCCAATCTGCTGTTTTTATCATTTGAAGTGTCCCCTGAGCCTGCGACTGTTTCTTTTTTCGTGTCTCCTTTCTGCTTTCTTTGGTTGATCGTCTGTCATTCGCTTGCATCACTCATTTGCTAGCTGACGTGGATTAAATACCCATTGCCTACAAATCTACGCCTGCTTCTCAGCACTCCTTTCACTGTTAGCCAATTCAATCGTTCCATTTTTGAAAAAGCCAAGACGATCATGGTACGGCTGTCGAAAATATGTGGTAGCTTGCTGTGATTCTAACTGCTTACAGATGTTTTCTAATTCCAGAGCCCTCCTGTTGGCTCCTCTTTTTTCGAGCCTTGTTTCTGCGGTTGAATATGTCTCTGTGAGCGGCAACATTTTCGTCACCAACTCGACAAATGAGCGCTTTAACATTATCGGTGTTGAGTATGCACCGTCTCTTTCGACCACTCAACGCGACGCCTTACTAATCGCCTAATAGCTACCAGCCTGGAGGATCATCTGGTTTCAACTCCACCGCTGATCCATTGAGCGACCCCGAGGCATGTCTGCGTGACGCCATTCTCATGCAGCGCCTGGGAGTGAACACGATCCGCGTATACAACCTGGATGCCGATCTCGACCACAACCAGTGCGCCTCAATCTTCAACGCCGCCGGAATTTACATGATGCTCGACGTCAACAGCGGCCTGACCAACGAGTACATTGACCGAAGTGACCCTTCCAGCACATACACTCTCAAATACCTCGAGCACATTTTCGGCATCGTCGAGGCTTTCGCAAACTTCCCCAACACTCTCGGCTTCTTCGCCGCAAACGAAATCATTAACGAAGACAGCTCCTACGATGCGCCTCTGTACATTCGCGCCGTCACTCGTGACTTGCACGACTACATCTCCAACCATGCTTCACGATCCATCGGCGTTGGCTACGCGGCTGCTGACGTCGACACTATGTTGACTGACACTTGGAACTACCTGGGATGCACTCTCGAGAACTCGACCGAGTCCAAGATGGACTTCTTCGGCCTCAACGACTATGAGTGGTGCGGTGATAGCAGCTACACAAAGTCGGGTTACAACAAGCTCGTCTCCAAGTTCTCCAACACCGATATCCCCGTCTTCTTCTCCGAGTACGGCTGCAACAATGTCCGACCTCGTACCTTTACCAACGTTCCCGTGTTGTATGGCGACAAGATGACTATTTTCTCTGGCGGTTTGGTGTACGAGTTCACCCAGGAGACTGAGGACTACGGCTTGGTCAGCATCAACAGCTCAACCGAGGTCACCCTGTCCGAGGACTACAACTATCTCATGCAAGAGTTTGCCAAACTTGACGAGTCGAGCCTGGCAACCACCGTCACCAAGACCTCGTCTGCGACCACAACCAAGTGTGCGGCCAGCCTGATTACCGAGTCCAGCTTTTACAACGCCTGGGGTCTCCCCGACCGCCCCAGCGGAGGCGATAAGCTCATCTCGACCGGTCTCAGCAGCGCAAACAAGGGCAGCCTCGTTAGCGTGACCGCCACGACCATGCCTGCTACCGTTTACAACTACACTGGATCCCAGGTGACCGGACTTAGCCTCGTCAAGCTCGGATGCGCGGACAGCAACTACCCCGGCCTGATTGACGACTACTCTGCGGGAGCCGAGACGTGCTCTTACGCCACAACCACGGCTACCTCCTCGGATTCAGACAGCGCCGCACCATTCGTCACTATTGACAAGCAGGCTGTCACTATCGTCGGACTGGTTTTTGCTGCATTCTTTGGGGGTGCTATGATCCTGTAGTGAGGTAAATGGAGATGGAATGGCGGTTCCAAATGGACAGGTAGCCAACGGGAATCGTGTCAAATTGTAAATTCTACCGTCTTACGCACAAAGTTCGCAGTAGTTATTTCTTTCGCCTTTGGTATCCATAGCATGTATAAAGTGGATAAAAATGCTTTGTGTATATAGTTTACTTTTAGTGTCCTAGCCCAGTTGTATCTCGTTTGCCGCGTTAATGTCATTGTGCTATCCCAAGAGTGAAGGTGGCCACATGGTGCATTCAAAGTCTCGCTTATTTTTGAGGGATCTATTTATGTTTCATGTGTGGGTTGTTGCTAGCTAGTCGTTTGAAGCCATCGAGCTAGCCAGCCTTCAGGTGGAAGCCATTCAAAGCTAGCTCCCGCGGCTAACATTTGCCGATGGCATTGGTAGCGGTCTAGGCCGGGGTTGTAGAAGCTAAGTAGCCTACCTAAGATGTTATACTTATTTCGTATAGTCTTGCGAAGCCGCCTTTGGTCCAATTGCCATCTGCGGTATGGGGGAGCTGCATCAGATGTCACCCGCGCCCTGGATTTTCTGCCAACAATGCGCCAATACAAGTAATTAGGGCATAACTTGGAAGGCAAAGGCGTGAGATCTGGATTCACCCATGACTCGTACATATTTCAGTGCACAAGTGCAGTTTCAAAAGCGACTCGCATGCGCCACGCGCCGTTACGCCTACAATGGATATGCATTTGATCTGTGAAATGATTGACTCACTCTGGAAGAGAACACGCCCAGTCGTTGCCGATCTTCGCTTATTTAATAGAAATCTCGAGTTACTCCGTTTTAGTATCTGGGAAGCTTGGGTTGGCCAATTAAAAAAAAGACAATTATTGACATTCAGGCATTATCATTTAGTGGTGGGGGTTTGTGTGTCTCCCATTGCATTGAGTCATTATTTCAGTCACTTGCATTTTACTGTTGCTCATAGATGGTCACAAAAGAGTGGATGGCATTATCATTCATTGCTAGTAATTATTGAAATCGTTATTAAACCGTTAGTTCAGATTGATTGCTTTTTGCATAAAGGTCTTTGATCCGAACCAACTCCGTCTCATCGTTGATATCTATCCTGATGTCAAACGTCCTTTCGCATTTAATTCCAATGGAGCACGGCCGACGGGTAGGAAACCCTGTCTCCACGCGTGATATATTTGTGACGACCTCGTTCTTGCCAAAGTATGCCAAATTGAGCATGGATGCTACATGGGCGCGTCCCTTTTGCGGGTCATCGGGCGAATCCTGAAGCTTGGGGAACAGTCGTAAAAGCGCCACGCGGATGGATGGCATGCATGCGCAGATTTGGCCAACTGCAATCTCGATGACAGACCATCTAGTGATTTGGAGATAGTCCCAGGTGCTGTTGAGGGTCTCTCGAAATTGCACAAGATATCGGAGTCGGATAATACTGATAATAGTAACGCTATAGTGGTTGTTAGAAGTTTGTCCTTTGGAATATTGAGATAGGTTACTAACAAAGTGCCAACACAAAACATTAATGCAATGCCAAATTTCTTTTTCCCATCAAGCTTCAGCTTCTTCAAACTCCATAAAGGGATGAAAAGCAACCAAAGATCCAGGGCAATGCTTATGCCCGCATTTGTCCAAGTGATGACGTTGAGGTTTTGACAGAAACCGTGATGTTGGCCATCCCATTTCAACCAAAAATAGGAGATGGGGGTACATTGAAATACAGTAACGAAAATAAATATGATACCAGACGTAACGTTGATTGCTGTGGTTACCCATAAGATCTTGTTGGTCTTGGGTGAAGGAAATATTCGTAGATAAAAGAGCAGCAGGGCCATCTTCAATAATGCCACCTGCCCGAAGTATGTAATGATGAAAACGTAGAAGAATTTGTTGAATCCTGTAATGGAGTCGAATGGTAGGGTCCAGACATCACGACCCAAGCCGTTCCCTGCAAGACCGTACTGGTTAATAATGAGAGTAGGTACGCTGGATATTCCAGCAACAAGTATGACCCAATCGTCAGATCTGAAGGCGACTTTCCACCATAATTTCAAAAGGATGCGCTGAAGAATGCATAGACATCCCAATGAACCGACAATATTCGACATAATGACATGTTGACTCGAGACGTCTCGGTATGGGACATTGCAATAGGAATAAGTCAGTCTTTGCGCGACTGTTGGAAAGAGTCAGCAGTTTATCAAAAATGAGAACTCATGAACTCACCTAGGGCTTCCCTGATGGTGCAGGACACCAACACACATTGTGTTAATTCCACTCGAAAGTCTATATTTGTACATGTGCAGGTCTTATTCGTAGGTAGGCAAGGCGAATTTGAATCAAAGGTAGCCAAGCAGTCCAGCTACAGAGCGTATTAGCGTCGAAGAGCTAGAAATATGAGCTAAGGGTCAGAGATAATTACCGTACAGCTAGGCAGCTCCAAAAGGAGAGTTTCTCTTGTGAGTTCTGCCTTGATTGTGTGTGTTGTCACAAGGCAGATGGCCAAGACGAGCCTCCACGGTGTACGCATGGCGAGAAGATGAGGTATCCACAACCTGCTGGTGCTATAGGGCTGGGTAGATCAAAATGAGGACATTTCACATCTTTGGAGAGGAAACTCTGAGGTTATGATGTGTGTTAAATCGTTGTGGCCCCCAGTCTCAATTAGTTCTGCGGCAGCCACCCGCCACCAGCACAGGCACTAAAACCCCCTGAGGGGCATGGACCTTGGTTGGAGATCAATACCGGGTATCGTTCCTTGAAACTCAGTAGTGGCTGATCCTAAATGAAGAACAAACCACAGAATTACCTATCACACTTGGCGGATAATTTATGACAGCTCTGGGGATGTGCAGCAGCCAACAACCAGTTTCCCGGCAAAAAACCCGTGGCTCGGACCGTTGGGATCTGCATTAGCCCTTGTCGTTCACAGAACCAGAGCAAATTCATCCGCCATCACTGGGGTACCCCGGTTGAACAGCGAGGCCAATGCTCTACGGAAAGACGATCAACCGCACCTCAATTTTGAGTCCTGAGGTGTTCTTCCATAGGGAACAGCCAAGAAGTGAAGATAATGACATCAATTACAGTACAGGTATTCGAATTATTTGATCCCAGGAATATGGTAGCAGTCAACATAAAACACGCTCGTTACCGAAATGCCGGATAGCCAATATGAGATCGAACTAGCTGAAGATCCGAATTAGCGACGCAGAACTGCGACGAACCTCAATATCTCTAGAATCCTCCTTGCGTCTGGCCAGCACAAGCGACCCAGGCATGAAACACGCGATGCACATGAGAAATGATGTGTCAGCGGGTGCCGTACGCACACGTTGGAATGTCAAAGCGCTGTAAGGATAACCACGAGCACGCCAATCAGCGACCCTAGGCCCTCTAAAACATCGTAGGGTTGCATCTGCGCCGTTACGGGCCGTGCTCAAGAGGGAGGAAATGGTGGAGCCAACGAAGAATGACCGAAGCTAAAGACGGCCCAGAAGGATGGCTGCCGCTAGTGTCATCTGGCCCGATTGATCACTAGGTCTCTGAAGCCTGATGTCGCAATGTCTGGATTGACAAGAAAATTGAGGGCCACGGATTACGACTTGTGTTGGGATTGATCTGAATGGAGACGCCTCGAACCCTTGAAGATTTGGTACCACCCATGCACCTGGAAAATGACCCTGCTGCGACTGCATCATCACCACATGGGTGAGATGCAACCAACCAAACGTCCAAGCGTCGTTGGTACGCTAGCTTTGACTTACGTGGGTGGATCCCTAAACGATGAACGAAGCCCTCTCGCAGCAAGACTTGGGTCTCGATCGCATGATCGGCTTCATTCATGTGTCACCAAGAAGCGCCATTACAGCCACGAGTCACGTACGAATTATGCAAGCCTTCCCTCTTGATGTTTCTCATAACCATTCACATTTTGCCTAATTCATTGCCCAGGTTCGCTTGCCTAAGTCGGTGGTCGGCCAGTGACCTTTGCCCATACAAGCAGGATGGGGCCCTCAAACACCAACATGATAATTAACACAGAAGGTTTCCCCGGAAAGGGCTACCATGCTATCGGAATATATAATCCGACAATTAAGGGCCAAATACGACGGGAAGTGGGTATGAAGGCAAATCCGGAAACAAAAGCTTGGACGGGCCTTCGGATTGCGCTTGATCCCGAGCTGCGCCTCGGCCCTTTTGGTGTTTGCAGCCTTGCCATTTTGTTCATTATTTCCTTAACGGGCCGCCAAGATGCATGATGATATTCCCCCCACAAATAATGCCCTTTTTCGGTATTCACCTGGCTTCGTTGTTCTATGAGAGATGAGCCGAATAGCTTCGACTTCGACACAGGCAGACAAGGCCATGCGAGCAGTTCTTTAGGTCTGGTGATTTCTATCATGGGATAGGTCTATGCCATGTGCCGCAAAAGGAAAAAATAGCAGATGGGTTGGATTCCGATTTAGCCGTGCTCTCGTGAATCCGCGCTGGCATTATTATCCTCATCGACTACCGTTTCATCCCAGAGAGGTGGCACACTCTGGACGAACTAAAATTTAGCGAGGTGCCGATCAGAGTTAGTGCCACCCGAGGATCTGTTCTAAGCGTCGGTCAACTCATTACGGAATCTCACAAATTTCATCTACATCTGACAAAAGCTGTTGCCTCACAACTTGTCTTGCTACACGGATCGTCTGTGACGGCATAGTGTTGCTTGAGTATCATGCCTAGCCGGTTGGCCTCAAACCTGACCCCGCAGGCAAGCAAAAATCCAAAATGCATAACAAAAGATTGATGAGTTGTTGGCGGGGGGTTCATGGTAAGGATTTTGCATACTGATCCTATAAGAGAGAGAAAAAAGAGAAAATTCGTGAATACACTCCATTTTGTATAAATTATGATAGTACTTTATGGGTCTGTGATCCTCTTTCATATTTAGGTCCCGGTTGAAATAAGTCCCATGGTTGCTCTCGGGTGAGTGAAGGGCTTTTTGTTCGGTCAAGTTATTGGCTGCCGCTGTAGGGAGTAGACTAACAACATCTCGATTCTAGGCATTGTACTCTGTGTAGGCAGAGATTGACCGATGTCACGACGCTGTACCGGCGGGTTGTTCGTCTCGAGGCATTTCAGCGGCAGAGCTTTTACAACCGATGCCGCCGATGCTACAGCAAAGTGTTGCCAGCTGTGGTTTGGGACCATCTGCATAATCAGAAACACCTTTGAAAACACTATATGGCAGTTCGTTCCGAACATCGGCACTCCCAATCTCAAATCCCAAATCCTTCCCTTTGGTTAGCCGGTGGCGATTCAGACCAGATTTGATAATCATGTCGCCTGAATCAGTTTTCTTGAAAAGCATGGTAGGGTTTTACGCGTCCCCATTGTTCGCCACCTATTTTCCCGCCTCTCATTGAGACACCGCTTAGGGATGAGGCATTGCGCAAATACTGTTGAATCGACCGGGGAACAACCCTCTAACTTATTACAGAATAAATTGAAGGCTATGGTACTTATTTCATCTTTTATTAGCAAAAAATAGCGCATACAAAAATGTATTGGATCAGCCTCCGAAGGATCTAGCGAAGCAAATTGAGGGGCTCAGCTGTGTCTGAACCCTCCTCGTAGCACAAATGCCTTGGGCGAGGTGGCATTTGACGTATACAATCAAAATTATTTCTCATGCTGGTCTCTACCACTATCTATATCTTATGGTTATGCCGTACAAACCATTTAAAATGATGATAATGGGAAACGGGCGACATGAAGGAAAAGAAATTTGTGGGCCTGCGTGAACCGCAGCAGGTATCCCTGCCTACTTGAGGGGCTGTGACCTGAATCGCTGACTAAGGCCCCACGTTCAGGGCTGAGTACTGAGTACTTGACATCATGATGATTGTGATCATCGCATTTGCTGACGAGTGTTGGGAGGGGCGAAGGCCCTGAAGTCTTTATGCTCTAGAACTCTTGATCTCCCGAAGAATCGCTCCACTACTCTGGCCTAACAACACCTAAAATTATCCAAAAGTTCACCTTTGGAATAACTGGGCCAGCCTCTTGCAATGCCTTCACAAACGACATCGCAAACAGATACGACGACCAGAACGCATAATGACTATAATGTCGGTTGGATATGCGCCCTATCCAAAGAGTTGACAGCTGCCACGGCCATGCTCGACTGCATACATGAGGACCTCCCCAAACCGCAAAATGACCCCAACACATACACTCTAGGTTCCATCGGCAAACACAATATTGCGATAGCCTGCTTGCCTGATGGCGAGATCGGCACAAATTCAGCGGCGACCATGGCGACCTGGTTGACATCTACCTTTCCATCCATCAGGTTTGGATTGATGGTCGGTATTGGTGGAGGTGTCCCGCCTAAGGTACGATTAGGCGACATTGTGGTCAGCACGCCCACAGGTCAATACGGTGGAGTGGTTCAATGGGACCTCGGAAAAGCAAAAGAGGGAGGCGATTTCGAGAAAAAGGGTTCCCTAAACAGCCCGCCTACCTCACTTCGCACTGCCTTGGCAAAGTTGAAAACAGAGAATGAGCTGAAGGGGTCCAAAATACCAGGCTATATGAACGACCTGGAGCAAAAATGGCCGAAGCTAGTACCAAAATACGTTTGGTCTGGGTCACGAATTGATCCTTGCTCTACTACAGCCTCGTCTCAAAACATCTCCAGAGACCAAAAGACCATACTGTTGGTGCTCTGGGAGATGATATTGTCATTGATAAATTTCTTACTGGGAGGCCGAACGATTCAGGAGATGAATCATGAGGCTGAGCAAGAAGCCAAGGCAACATCAGTTGTCACACAAACCAAGCCAGAGGAAATATGTGTGCATTACGGCTTGATTGCTTCAGGTAATCAAGTGATTAAGGATGCCGAATTCCGCGATAGACTGGACCAGCGTTATGATGGAAATATTTTATGCATCGAAATGGAGGCAGCGGGATTGATGAATAATTTTCCCTGTATTGTTATCCGGGGAATTTGCGATTATTCTGATGCGCAAAAGAATAAGGATTGGCAAGAGTACTCTGCAGCATTGGCTGCAGGGTTTGCAAAGGAACTTCTTCAGCATGTTCAGCCTGGCGATGTTCACAGAGAGCAGCCTGTTATAGATATAATCAACCAAGGTTAGCGAGTCTCATTGAAGCCACGAACGGGTCCTAATATCTGGTGTAGTTAGCGATGATGTATCTAGAATTCGCGAAACCACTGCATATACTCGGGAAAAGATTGAGAGCAAGGAAGACCTTGAAGTTCTTGATTGGCTCACTTCAATTGATTATGGCCCACAACAAAGCGACTACCTCGGTAGACGAGAACCAGAAACCGGAAATTGGCTTCTCGAAACTACAGAGTTTCTTCAGTGGCTGGACGGGACCAAGCAGACACTGTTCTGCCCCGGCATACCCGGAGCTGGAAAAACAATCTTGACCTCGATTGTGGTAGATGCTCTCAGTTCGAGGTTTGGCAATGAACCTGAGATTGGAATGGCATATCTTTACTGCAACTACCAGCGGCAGGATGAACAGAAGATTGACGACTTGCTGGTCAGCCTTGTGAAGCAGCTAGCTCAATCCCAGCCGATGCTGCCGGACAGTATCAGAACCATATACAATCGACATAAGCACAGAAGAACCCGGCCATCACTCAAAGAGATCCTTGAACTACTTCGAAATCTGGCGGGACTTTACTCCAGAATCTTTATCATTGTCGACGCTCTTGATGAATGTCAATCAACTGGTGGGTGCCGGAGAAGGTTTCTCTCAGAGCTTTTCAAGCTCCAGAGTAACTACAACGTCAGCATTTTCATCACGTCAAGATCAATTCCAGAGATTGAAGATAGTTTCAACGACAGCTTATCGATCGAGATTCGCGCAAGTCCCAAGGATGTGGCCAGATACTTGGATGGGCACATCGGGCAACTGCCATCGTCCATAATCCAGAGGGACATGGGGCTTCAGCGAGAAATTAAATCCAATATCGCAGAGGCAGTTGACGGAATGTAAGCCTTTATTTAACAACAGGTTTGGGTCAATTACTGACGATCTCCAGGTTTCTATTGGCAGAACTTTACCTTGGGATCCTTGCGGATAAGCTTACGCTAAACGACATTCGAAGTTCAATGGTGAGCATTCATAAGCAAAGTCAAGAGTCTAGTAGAGATCAAAAGGATAGAGCCCTCAATTTTGCATATGAACAGGCGATGCAGAGGATCACTACACAGATGCCAGGAATGAAGGCGCTTGCAATAAAGGTCCTAATGTGGATCGCCTGCGCAAAGAGGCGGCTAACCATACTGGAACTTCAGCATGCATTAGCAACAAAGGAAGAAAGCTGTGAGCTTGATTCGGGAGACCTAACAGACATTGGAGACATGGTTGCTGTGTGCGCAGGGCTGGTAGCATTTGACAAGGAGAGCGGTGTGATCCGCCTGGCTCATTACACAACGCAGGAATACCTCTTTAAAACACAAGGTGAATGGTTTCTAAACCCAGAATCCGAAATTACGAAAACCTGTGTTTCCTATCTATCGTTTTCCCAGTTTGAAGACGGCCCTTGTAAGGGCTACAGGCAGTTTCGGGCACGATTGCGGTCAAACCCGTTCTACAACTACGCTGCGCAGGTTTGGGGTTATCACGCTGCCAAGGGAGAAAGTCCAAGCCACTCCATCCTCAAATTTCTGCAGAGAAGCGGCAATGTCGACGCAGCGTGTCAGGCCTTGATGACGGACGAGGAATATCTAAAACAGCTGCACATGTCGAGATCGTTTGAACACGATTACGGTGTTCCCGGGAAAATGACAGGGCTGCACTTGGCAAGCTTTTTCGGACTAAAGGGAGCCACGAATACGCTACTCGAAAACGAACAGGACCCGGATATGAGGGATACATACGATCGGACGCCAATGTGGTATGCTGCCCGAAATGGGCACGAGGCCGTTGTCGAACGTCTAATCGTCGCAGGAGCCGACGCTAATGCTTTCGATAAATACGGCGAGGCCGTAATCCATGTAGCATCCAAAATGGGGCATTTAGAAACTGTCGAGAGACTGTTGACAGCAGGAGTTGACATCAATGTCACCAGCAAGAAAGGGCATACCGCCATTCAAGAAGGAGCCGAAATAGGACATCTTGAGATTGTCAAGAGGCTGCTAGCCGTGGATGCCGATGTCAACGCTGCCGCCCCTACAAATGATTGTGGACACACCGCACTCCAAGCTGCCGCCAAGGCGGGCCATGTCGACATTGTCCAGATGTTGCTAGCTTCAGCAGCCGATGTAAATGCCAATGTCTTTGCTGGTCATGGTGGCCACACCGCACTTCAAGCATCCATCGAAGGAGGACATCCGGAAATAGTGGAGATTTTGCTTGCAGCCGGAGCCGATGTTAATGCTGCTGCTCCTCCTGGTTATGGTTCAAAAACCGCCCTTCAAACAGCAGTCGGCAAAGGTCATCTAGAGATTGTTAAGAGACTATTAGCAGCGGGAGCTGATGTCCACGCCGCTAATAAGAGTGGACATACCGCAATTCATGCAGCGGCTTGGGCAGGCTGTCCAAAGATAGCCGAGACACTTCTAATGGCGGGAGCCGATGTCAATGTCGCCACGTCGGATACGTATTACGGAAATACCGCGCTCCAGGCAGCGGCTCTTAGAGGCCACATAGAGGTCATCGAAGTGTTGCTGACAGCAGGAGCAGATGTCAATACCCCTGCGTATCCTAGCTATGGTGGGCAGACTGCACTCCAAGCAGCAGCGAATAAGGGCCACCTGAAAATTGTCGAAAGACTGCTGGCGGCAGGAGCTGAAGTCAATGCTACCAATAACGCTGGGCAGACTGCATTACAGTTATCATCCGAGGGCGGCCATCTAGAGATTGTTGAGATGTTGATAGCAGCAGGAACTGACGTCAATGCGACTCGGCAAGGGAGATGGACTGCTCTACAAGCAGCAACTACTCGCGGCCATCAGGAGATTGTAGAGAGGTTGTTGGAAGCGGGTGCGGAAGACGATGCGAATGCTGCTGCAAAGAATAGACGTATTACAATTACCTAGGGAGAATAAACCGATGTAGTGAGCCAGGGGATTTTTTGGGCAGCATGTGTCATTGTTGCCTTGTCCCGTCTATTGAATTGAACTCTCGGGAAATTTAGACATTACACACATGGCGCCGGTATGGCAGAGAGGCCCGGTCAATGAAAGTCGCACTGCCAAGGCACTTGACTTAGCAATAGTGGTAGCTGGAGGGCTGCGTGGCACGCTCCGTGAATCGCGCCAGAGTAACGCTGCTCTGTTTTTACAGCAGTGATTCACAAGCAATGACTTATCAAGGCAGCCCTTTGCTTTGTGTTCCAGACTACATTATTTTGCGGTCACGGAGCACCAGCCCTACCAGCACTTCAACACCAAGCCTGGTTCTTCCATCCTCCATAATCCCGCCTATTGGCGTGTCGATAACTCAACTTCCACATTTTCGTATGCTTGCATAGGCAATCGTGCGCTGCTCTCCAACTTCATGGCTGGTGCATGCTCTACTATCATCAAAACCATTGCGGTTTCGTCCCTTGTAACCGCATTGACCCTGCTCATATCCAACCAACTCTACGACAGTGATGAAAACAAGAAGGACAAATATTGGCCATCGCCGTTCAAAATATCAACCCTCTTCTGCCCCCCAAATCCAGAGGTGGACATCATTTTGGTCCACGGTCTCGAAACTGATAGCAAGGCAGCTTGGTCCGAGCGGAAATCGGATGGAGGAGAGCTCTGTTGGCCCAGAATCCAACTTCCCCTGAGGCTCGAATCCCAGTATGGCGTCCAAGCGAGAATCATCGTCTACGACTACGACTCCACAGTTTGGACCCCAGAGTATCTTACCAAACAGACCTTGTGGCACCAGACCAAGATTCTAGTTGAGCACCTTGCTAAGCACCGACAGGAGAATCACCATCTCCCCATGGTTTTTGTCTGCCATAGCCTCGGTGGTCTGATTGTCAAGAATGCTCTCATCGAAGCCAGGGATTGTGAGATGAGCCATCTCAATGAAGTTTACACCGCCACCGCCGGCGTCTTATTCCTCGGCACTCCGCATGGTGGTTCTCTAAATGGTCTTGCCGACAGTTTGTGCAACATTGTAGCCGCCGGCTCCGGTGGGGAACTATTCAATGATGACGTGTTCCAGGAATTACACAGAGGAGCCAGAACGTTAGCATGTCAACTCGAACGCTTTAAGCCTTTGGCTGCCCATTTACACATTCGTGCCATCACAGAATCGCCTTGTCCTTCGCACCCGAAAAAACGCGGGCCAAATTCCATCGAGCTTTTTCGCACACACCAAAAGCTCTGCAAATTTTCAGACCCAGGCGACGAGGATCTCCAGATCATAATCTGTTCGATTGGCGAAATTTGCACAGAAGCCAAAATGAACCCAAGGCCCAAGGAGAGTCTTCATGAACTCACAGGGACCTTGGCAGGCGGACAAGCCTGTGCTTTAGGAATGGACAGTGCCCTCGAGGAACACTGCGTATCCCTCCCTAAAATACAGTGCCCGAGTCAGCTCACTTGCCTTGAGAGGTGTTTTTCCAAATGGATGGATTCTCCGTCGACTGAGGAGATGTTCTACCCAGATTCACCATTCCTTGCTCCATCTATCTTACAGATGAATTCAGCGGTGGAAAGTTCAAGAAAAAGAAGCAGAGAACACTCTTTCGGCCTCAGACCAGTATCCTTGGCCAATGTATGTCCTTCACGGGCCTCCCGGCTGTGGTAAAACGGAGACTGCGTTGCGATACGTATGTCGTAACAGGGACAAATACGAGTCAGTGCTTTGGATCAACGCGACAAATCGCAAGTCTATAGAGCTCAGTTTTCGGGATATCGCGCGCAGAATCATTGCTCAATGTCCAGAGTCACTCATAATGGACTCGGACATGCTGGAGGTCTTGAAGGGCAACCAGGACCTTGAAAACGAAGATTTCTACACTATTGTGCAAATAGTGACGGAATGGTTGGCACACCCTGCCCAGAAAAGTTGGCTTTTGGTTTTGGATGCTCTATCAACGAAGTCTGGGTACCCAACCCCCATTGTTTGGTCAGGCCACGGGAGTCATAGAAAATCGAACAGCCCATCTCCATCATGGAGGGAGCTCCTAAGCCTCATCCCATCCACGGCGAATGGGCGCGGTCACATCATCATTTCGACAAGAGAGCACGCCCCCGTCTTAGATCCCATGATCATAAAATTCCCCACTCCTTCACCGACGGAATACGAGACGGCTAGTGGGGAAATACCGATGCTTCTTTCTGAAGATTTCCCTCACAGAATTGTCTCTTGGTGGGAAACGGCTGAGACATGGGAGCGAAGTCTGCTCGCCACTGTCCTATTCCTCACCAATAAAGAATGTTCGCGCGTGCCTCTTTCTTTCTTCAAGACGGATCTCGAAGCCTCTGGAAGGGATGTAAAATTAGGTATCCCCGAACTCAAGCAGCATGCATCTTATGTTTACCCATCAGATGACCTCCTTAGTACTGGTCCGGGGTTACTTGCCCACTTGTTTTCATATTCTGAAGAATACAACCAACAAGTTAAATTTTTTGCTAGATACACATGGAAAATGTTGAATGAGACAGTAATGGAACTAAGAAACCGGCCTGATCTCATCTATATCTGGGATACCGAGGGAGAAATGGTCAAAAATATCTCGGCAACTTTTCTGCGATGTGATGAAGTCTTCGGGTCTTTGGACAGTTCACTCTTGGAGGATGGACAATGGATTGGACTGGCGTCGATCTGCGAGGACCACGCAGACTATACGACAGCAGCGGCGCTTTGCCAGCTCGAGAGGCAAAAACATGAGCGCTGGACCCAAGCCGACTTTAGTCTGCTTCTTCATCGTGCCCGCGTCTACCAGCGAGCTAGCAACTTCAGATCCGCCCAAGCCATATTTCGGGAAATCACTTCAAGTCAGCAGATCAAAATATATCCTACTGAACGCATGGCCGCCTACCGCCAGTTTGCCTCGATGCGAGCCTCCCAAGGCGAATTTGAAAACGCGGCAGGCATTTTATGGCGAGTTCTGGAAGACGAGGATCCATTTGGGCATGACGCAAGCAAAAAGGAGATGATGCGGTTGATCGGCGAGTTGGCTACCTCCCTTGCCAGGTTCGACCACGTAGCCGCGGTCTTTATGTTTCGGCGCTTGCTCGTTTCACTACAAGAAACCCGAGGAATGGCACATCCGGTGACACTAGGTACGATGGAGGCGCTGTCGACCATATACTTGAAGAGGTACTACCTCGAAGGCGGAGAACGCCTCCTCAGGTGCATGTGCAACTGCCAAATGAAGCGTCTCGGAAGCGGCCACCCAAGCACTGTTCTTTGCGAGTCCAAACTAGCAGTGGGATTAGATCTATCAAGCAGCAATGAAAGTCAGAAACAGGAAGCCGAGAACAAATTCAGAGAATGCCTGGATGCAGCTATCCAGATCCTCGGCCCACGGCATTCTATCGTGTTTGACATTCGAGAAAGCCTGTTCCGTTGCCTACTTTCCCAGGACAAGAATCTGGAGGCGAGCAAACAGCTCCACGAGCTGAAAAAGGAGACCGAGTTGTTTCCTGATTTGTATTCTGGTGCTGTGGCGTGGCGCATCGACCATTTCCTGCACGGAGAAGTGCTCCACGACGACTTGTACCTCGAATCGTTTCTCGTAACTCGACGCACAATGGGGGTAGGTGATTTTTTCACCGAGACACTATACAATACCGGCGACTGCTACTGCGATGATATGATGAAGTGCAATCACCCTATCCCCTGGCTATCTATTGTCCGTACCGGTTCGTGCGACAATTGCTACTATTGACAGGCTCTTTGGTTCAACTGCCAATTAGCGTAATGGAAGGCGCGACAGGCAACCCGTTTGATCAGGCTTTGGGGTTGCTGTGCTCTGATACAGCACCGGGTCATTGTTTTCTCACGAAACTTGTAGTATATGGTTGTAGGTCTAGGTAAGGGTGGGCGGCTATGCAGATGTAGGACTCAAGAGTCAAAATTGGCATTATTTACTAGACAAATTTCATCCACGGTCATTCATGTTCCACTAAGGTGAACTGTCTGCATGATAACATGATAGCTTGTAATGCATGGGCTGGGGATGCAATCAAACCGGCTGCTGGTACCTGAAATGTGTGGTAGAGACCGCATTCTCGCGATCAGGTGCTTGAGCTCCTGTCTCAGCAGAAGGACCGCGAGCCGCTTTACGTCATGACGGGGTTCATCACCTGCAGCAGCTTGACTAAGAACCAGGACAAAATCTGCAATGCTTCTATTATTAATAACTCTTTCATCACCGTCAACCTCGACGGTGAGCGCAGCAAGTCTCACGACGTGGGTACCGAGGGCGCCTATAACGGTGAGCACCTCATTGCCTGCAGCTACCTCCCGTTGTACATTGAGAGGAAGCAGCCCATATACAAGATCCCGCTTTTATGCTGGAAGTTGGTGCGTACCGAGGCGGGAAAGAACACCAAGGGCTTGTTCGGACGCCAGGGGTGGCGCCTCGGTGACTTCAAGGCCGAGGGGAATATGCGAGCAATGATGACTATGGAGGACATCAGTAAAGAGAACATTCGTTTGCACTCGCCCTGACCTATCACGTTTAAGGATTTTCTGTTTTTTCTTTTTTTTTTTTCGGGGGAGAAACAGGTGCCTCGGCTCTGTGCTTACTCGCGCAGCACTCAAATTGTAACAATCACCCGTCCATAGAAAGACATAAATGATTCAATCATGCTTAGCTTCTATCGCCGTTCTAGATTCGAGTTACTTTATCAACAATTGTGCGCAAGGTAAGCAGGGCTCCACGGTCTTTTGGGTGTATAATCCGAACTCTCATAGAGGTGGATCAAGAATCCATCGACTCCATCAAGGAGTCCTTTACGCTAGTACGCGCAAGCCTTTGGAACAGCTCGGCAGGATAACAACGAAGGTATTTTTAAATTAAAAGCAGCTTGTATTTGTTGATGTTTGCTTGCTTGATTGATTAATCAAAGTCCTGAGGGTATCTTTGTCAATGTGTTAAACTCACCGACATAGCTGCAGGGTAGGAGAAGCACAGGTTGGCGCCGGTTTTCGTGCCACTAAAAACAGCGCCGACGCGTTGTCGGACAGTAGACGCGTCGAGAATGAACACGCTGCCCCTCTTCAGGTTAGCGCACCGGCGGGATCAATTAAGCTGTCCACTCGGGCGGGCGCTAACGCGAGACGCCCACTACTACTCTAGGCTGCTCTCCCCCACAATCCCAACTCGGCCAAGCTGGGGGGCCTGCTTCAATTCAACTGCCAGGACGCAACGTCGGCAATCTAATATTCGCTTCTTTACAAAGAAAGCACCAGCCGCAATCATGGCAAACGTTCCTCCCCCGTCATCCCAGTCTCACTTTGACAAGTTTGACAACTTTGTACCCGACAACTCCGCCTCCTTCGACGATGAGTTCTCCCGTCTCGCCTCCTCCCAGGACTGGGCCAGCGGCTCCCAGGAGTACCAGAGGCAGCGCACCATCGCCATGCGCTCCGAGCTGGAGCTGCACTACTTTTCGCAGTCGCAGGTCATCAAGGAAGAGCCTGAGCCTGCCGACGAGGAGGAACAAGGTGGCGGCGACCCTCCCGCCAACGACGGGAAACCACGTGAGCTGACCGAGGAGGAGAAGCTCCAGGGTTTCCAGGCCCTCTGTGTCGAAGTCGGCATCCCGGCGGGCGAGTCCATCGACGAGTGCAAGAGGGATCTTAAGAAGAAGCTCGTCAACATTGTCGACCTGATTGACACCCGGAGGACGGGGAAGCCCGTCGAGGTGTGGGAGGACTTCGAAGCATTTAGCGAGTACACGCTGCAGCCCAAGCACAGAATCAAACCCCACGAGGCCGGCGAGTTTATGGGGGCTTTGCTACAGCGCCTGAGTGTCAGAGGACAGGGACGAGGAAAACGCCCGAGGCACAAGCGAAGGAGAGTTGCGTCGGGGGTGGCGTCGGGCCGTGTGTCAAAGAAGCCCGCCCATCACTCTTGAAAGAGTTTCTTGTTTCAGTCAGCGGTCTTTTATCAATAAGCGCTTTGTAATTTTTGAAAAACTTGAGTTTGCAGGCTAATGACTCGGGTTTTGGTTTGTCTTCATGTAAGCCTATTGCAGCAAGACACAGCAGTGGATTTCTGGGTTTTAATGCCACAGCTTTTATGGGAGAAAAGATGAGTGAAGTAAATCTTGCTTATTACGGCCGAAGGGTTTTGGCATAGCCACCGGAGGATTCTTCGCATTGTGACGCTGATCCAAAGGCTAGCCATATTCAGAGAGTGTAGGATGAAGACTAGCCAAATGTCCAGTAGGAAAATATCCACATTTCATTTAAACGGCTCACCATATTCTCTAGTTATTTAGTGTCCCTCTCTGCACGATTGCATTGTCAAGGCCGTGTGTTTACTGATCCTATACTAGATTAATGATGAAAATACACGTAAAACTTCAACGGGCAGATCATGCTTTCGTTTATGAATATTAATATCAAGACATACCCGTCTTATATATCGCCACGCATGTATTATTGCTAATTGTAAATTGAAGTTATAATGAATGCTGAAAACTGCCCGTGGAAACGATGGTTTTCGAAGGAATCTGCGGTGCCCTCAATAGGAAGACTAGCTGAAACATGGTTGTAAGGTAGTTTGGCTTTTTAGCCTGCATACGATCTATTTTAGGTTCTGAGTCATCATCGTCATCCTCGAACTTCGACTCAGCTTCTACCATGCTAGCTCGATCTTCCTCGTAGGGCTAAGATGCGAATTCCTAACTCGTTTCATCTGCAGATCCTGCTGGGCCTGACTCATGGCGTATGCACGAGCCATCATTCATTCGGCATTTACATCTTGTTACCATCTTATACCTTCTGGCCTGCGAGGCATTCCACAACTATCAAGTAAGCACCGAAAACGTGAGTCACAACCATGTTCACGATCGGCACTGATCCTCCACAGAGCTGCCTACTTAATTACCAACCACCGTCTTCCTCCCGTTCAACGACAAAACTGCCACTAGGTAGGATCCTGCGGGGCCGAACGTGCACTCATTGCCTTTTGAGTACGCCCCACATTGATCCTTCTGCACGTGAACTCAGCTCATGGTATGGTTGTGATTATCGTGGTACTCTTGTCAAGGTAGAGTTTCGGATGACTCAGTGGTCTTGGCAGGGTTGAGCATCCTTACATCTTCTCATCTCATTTAACCAGGCACCACCCCGCTGCCTTGGCTTTCTGGCTCTACACTACGAATAAATGAGTGCACACCACCAACAGGATATTGCAATCATGGGCTCCCATGATTTGCGCGATTTAAGAAATGCGATTAGCAGGTTGCCTGATGAACCCCTTGGAAATCTTTCCGTGAAGGATACGAATGTTCCAGAGGCCGCCCCAGAGCCACCGTACGAACCACTCATACCGGAATCGGAGTTCCGCACAATCTCTTTGCATCCCGGAAGATGGGACGACGACATCAAGTGCACCCTGAACCGTCACCGAATCGACTGGCCTCCGGAATACGAAGCGCTTTCGTACGAATGGGGCCGCTCATCAAACCCCTTTTCGACAACCAACATCATCATGGTTAACAATGTCCCGTTCCATGTTACGGAGAATTTGATGGAGGCGTTGAGATACCTGCGTCAACGAAAGGAGAAGAGAGTCTTGTGGATCGATTCCATTTGTATATGGCAGAACAATCCTGAAGATCGAGCCCAGCAGGTTGGGAAAATGGCTCTCATATACTCACGAGCCACGAGAGTCATCAGCTGGGTAGGTATGAGCTTAGAAGATGACGTGCAGTCGTCAATGGTCTTCTTACTGGGATTGCTGTCCAACGACAGCCGCTCGGAGGCTGTAAAACGGATGAAACAGCAGAGACCGTTGCCGTATGCCAAACTCATCGCTCTCTTGTCGAAGTCCTTGAACGGGAGCATGTCTGCAAAGGTAATGCGTGATGCAGGCGACAAGCACAAAGATTGGCACAATGTCCACAGATTCCTCTCCCTGCGATACTGGACACGATTATGGGTAGTGCAAGAAGTAGTTCTGGCCAAGGAGCTTCGCGTGCAGTGCGGCCATTGCTTCATCGACGGGCAGGCTCTAACGCGCTTCTTGATTTACTTGAGATCCCCAAAATCATATGAGCCATCACGGTTCATCCTAGAGCTAGGATCTACGCCCGCAGCGAAAATTTTGCATTACAAGATTGATATGGAGTTGGTGAGTCCAAAACTCCGTGCAGCGATCCAAGGTCTGTCTCAAACTAATCACTCATAGAGTCGCACACGTTCAGGCGTCGGCCTGATGGAAACTCTAGGCATCTTTTCACAATCTCGCTGCAGTGATCCAAGGGACAAGATATATGCCTTGTTAGGAATATCCTCCGATGCGGACGACATATATCCAGACTACTGCAAGACGCCCTTGGAGCTGTACGAAGCCATCAGTACGAGCAAAATCTTTAGAAACGATGACCAATTGGTCATGTTCAGCCAACTTCTGCAACATCTACTCGGTGGAGTTTTCCACCCACAAAACAAGCTGCTGGCCAATGTCTCAGTGGCTAAGGAGGTTCAACAGTCACCTGGAATTTTCTTTACCAGGGCTTTTACTTCTGGTGACATATCTATTATCGGCGACGCCTCCACTACCACGGCACAATCTCGAGAACTCCTGGTTAATTGGTACTCGCTATATTTTCATCGCATAAACAACCATGAAGGCGGAGACGAGCTTCCTGCAAACATGGAGAAAGCACTCCAGTCTATCGAGGGTGACGCTAAAAGAGCTGTTGCCATCGACAGCCGGCTTTCATATGCTTATAGAGGCAACCAAGATTTAAACAGGCCAACCCCCGAAGACCTTTTCGACCGATATTATTCTAAACCCACAGTTGACAACAGTGCTATCGTGGATGATGAATCGGATCGCAAGCCAGAGGATACACACATTCAACAAAGGGATATAGTGCTTGAAAAAGATGATCAGAGGAAGAATGATTCCAATAATCCGTCTTCCACAGATGAATGCGACTCTATGGCCGCGGTATGTCAATGTTTGAGCACTACCAGAATTCCAATACGGCCGAGGTGGATGATTGGATCACGCGGCCAGGTCGGGCTTGTCCCAGGCACTGCGCAAGAAGGAGACATGATTTGCCACTTTCAGAAGACCGACGTGGCTGTTATCATTAGGCCATGCCCGAATGGGCGGTTCTTCTCCGTGGTTGGCGGCGCCATCATCGTTCGGAAATGGGACGAGCCCGAGGTCAGAGTTGACGACCGTTTTCTCGACACGTTCAAGTACAGCATCGGGACAGATCAAAAGGACTTCGTGCCGTTCACCAATGAAAAAGACTTGGTAGCGGTGCACTTGGACCAGACCTGCCTTCGACTGCTGACCGCCCCCGTCTCAGACCTCGGGCCCTTCTCTGATGAGACAGAGACTAGAGCAGCTCCGAAGCGAGATCATTATGAGAAATTCACTCCACGTGGCTGAATTGGTGATGGTCGGTCCAGCACCTCGATCAAGTCACAGCTGCTCGTGGCTGAGTCACGAAACCAGGGAACATGGAGTCATTAAACTGGCAGATTTTTCCAGCTTCGTCTGAATTACATGTGCATTCATGTCAGACGGTCCGTCTGCTCACCGCGTTTTCCCCTCCTCCTTACCAGCATCTGCCGCATTATTTTCCAGAGGACAACAAAAGAAAGAAGGTTAAAATGATAACATTTGACTCAAATTCAAGCATGACTTTGCAATTGGAACAAGTGACCCTACCAAAGGGCCAATTTGAGATATTCCGTAAATGTTCTTCATCCAAGGTTGTGGATTGGGAGAACAGGGGCTAGCTGCTCCTTATGAGGAATAGCTGAATACGGATTGGGATTTCACAAAAAAAAAAAAAAAAAA